>CM076612.1:26187370-26263248 GCA_038502775.1 Hippodamia convergens | reverse complement strand
GAAAACAATAGGTCACAACAAATTCCCAGGTATACTTCAATTTGCTCATTCAAACGTTTTTGTACGACCAATATTAACTAAGATAGCCATTGATATTCACAATCACCCTTTACATACCTATTTCAATGCAATAACATTTTTCGTATATTTTGTACTTTTGTATTTTTTGTATGATACTTAATATATTTATTTCTCAAAGAAAAAACAAACGGTTAGTACAATTTCATTCATCTCTAAGGCGAAACAAAGTTCGCCGGGTCAGCTACCTTATCTAATTGCCAATTGCCACAATTGGTCAAACCATTAGGTCCCTTACGCTCTTTAGTTTCTGGGATAGGAAATGATTCTTAACACTTCTTTGCCAACTTTAAAAAATATAACAGCTTCCAGACGACATCGTTTGGCGCAACACATATTGTACAGGACTTTCTGATGTCCACTTTCAAGGTATTATACCATAATAGTTAATTTATAATATGAAAGTTGCGTTTTTATTTATCGATAGGGGCAGTACGAAGTCTACAGGGTCAGCTAGTAATAAATTAAAAAAGAAGAGATGCTAAAACCCAACGTTGTGGAAGACACATCTCATCGCTCATCCTAGAATTCTGCAGTACATATTTCCACATTCCAGTCTGCCGATTAGAGTTTAATGAAAACTTATAACCGACCACCCAAATACAACAACAACAACAACACGTTTGTTCATCTAGGACTCTCGTAACAACGTCAGATCCGATATTTAAACGATGTGAAATCTTCTCAGCTCCAAGCATCCGACAAGAGAACATTTAAGAATACTCGATACGCGAACTCTTCGAACTTTTAGCGTTTCACAATGGTAACGAGCTATTCAAATCATGCAGCGAATAGAAGAACGTTTAGAATACGCCATCCGATTGGGGTTAATGATCTATTTTCGATCGAGCATTGATAGGATAGATCTGGATTTAGTTGCTGAAATCAAGAGAGGAATGAAAGCGGAGCACTTTAGGAAAAATTTTCAAGTTGTTTGAAGAATGAAGGCTTTTCACCCACTCCCAAAGCAGAATCTGGCTTAATATGAGTTTTTCTTTTATTGTATTCAATAATTTTTGGAACTTGTGGAGTATAATCTCTCTCTGCAATTTTTTCTTTTCCTCTTTTTAATTAATATATTTTTGTTTGGATACTTTTCCATGTTGGGCATTTATTCCACTGATACCTCCTGTTATTCTTCTTCAAGTGCCTATCCTTTTCGGATGTTGGCAATCATATTACCAAGCATCTCTTTGTTGGTAGCAGCTCGAAATAAGTCGGTTGAACTTTCCCCAAACCAATTTCTCTGACTCCTCAACCATGATTTTCCCTCGAAGTATATATTTCTCCCCTGAATTATATTCTGCAGTAGGGACTATCTCTCTTCATTTCTCATAACATACCCCCAGGTATGTTATGGCTTCTCCTTACTTTGTAAACCATTTCTAGTTAGTTTCTCATTCTCTCTAGATTCTAGAACTTCTTTATTTGTTTTGGGAGCCACCCAAGGTATTCTGAGTATCACATACATAGAAAAATACTAAGGACTTGCGTATCTGAATATGAATTTCTGCATCCTGATCTGAATTAACACCCACGAATTTTGGAAAAAAAAACTACATAGAGCCCAAGAAAATTTTTTGGTTTTAACCAATTTGGATGAAAAAGTTTCCAGCCAAATCAAGATCTGAAAAAAAAAATGGTCAGCATTTGAAAGTTAAAAGTTTGACATCCATGGAGTAGAGATAGCAGCTTTTACTCTACATGAAATCTGATGACTTTTCAAAAATGTAAGACATATATTATGGTTTTGCTTGGCAACATTTCATATGTACGTATAACTGTTTTCGAAGTCAATGTCAAACATGTTGATTTAAATATGAAATGTCCTGTAAAATTGAAAAACCAAGGGTAGGTTTCACGAAACTTCGACTAAAAACTGTCGGGTTGAGTAGAGCCATCGTGAGTTTTTTTGATCGGACAAGTTTTGGGAAAACCAACCTTAAATGAAGTATTTCGTAATTTTCCTCCACAAGACTTGTTGAAAGAATTCTTGAGTGCAACCTTTCCTCTGATAAGTTGTGTGTCTGATAAAATTTGGTTCGACTTGGAATCCATAAAAATTCACACCATATACCTATTGATAATTAAATTGTTTATGGCACACCATCAAGAATAATTGCTGAATATGATGAACAATTAAAAATTATAGTCATATACTTTGAGGACACTTGGCTTTGTCAATTGAAGAAAAAATACAGAAGAGAAAAATAAGGTATGACGTCAATGTTGAAATTTTCTATTTGAAAATGGTGATGCGTACAGAAATAAGGTGATGAATTGCAAAAAATATTATTCAATGATAAAACCCCGATTTATCTTGAATAGATTAAATATTTTTGGTTGTCCAGTTAACTTTGCATGAATAACTTTTGATCCTTTTTCTAGAAAACTTAATTTGGGTTTTCTCTCCCAATCTCTGAAACAAGAAACAATTAGAAAAAAATTTTTAATAATATAAGAAAGGCCCCTGCGTAAAAATTTGAGCACTGATTTGTGACTGGCCAAAACTTTACGAGAAGAAATTGTTGCCTAACAATAAACAAAAAGAAACACTTCGAACTCTTAAGCGTAACGTTTCGTAGTCTAAATCAGATACTCCTTCGTCAGACAATACTAATTTTCATTCAACCTTGAATCGTGACAATTAATTAAATTTCAAGAAAATGCAGAGATCTCCCAGAAATATTTCAATAGATAACTCTTGGTCCGTTGAAGAATCACAAGAAAACTCATGCAACGATTTAAAACTATTTCAGCCTCCACTTGTAAGGTGTCCATGTTATATTTTCTCGTTGTAGTTTTCGTAGGTTTTGTTACTGTGTTTCTACGTCACATCGGGCACAGACACTGCTGACTCTTCTCCCAACAGCGAATGGTGGAATGGAACCCTGTGTCAAAGAATTGAATGAACTCTTTATAAATCCAACCTGTGCTTCTGATTGCACTGCTGGTCCACTTTGTATTTTTATACAAAGGAAACAAATATTGCTGGGCTCAAAATATGAAACTATTTTTCAATTAGCCCCATATTCCTCTCACCATGAGAAAGCAGTAAGAAATCAGTCATAAGAAGTCTCAGTTATTTAAATTTATGTTGACATATAGAGGGCTGGGCGTTCCAAAAATTGGTACTACTGCAACAAATCGTCATAAAACGACCAGCACTCGAAGGGCGTCATAATGATTGCGGCAAACCGGTCATCGTCTAAACAGCCACCGATACGCCCAGACCTGAACCCTCGGGCCCGACATTAAGCGACTCGAGCACAATGACTAAGCGCGCCTTGAAACCGGCCATTTGTTCCTTCGAAAACTGTCATTATCCTCTTAAAATTACACCGTAATTACGAGTCGATGGTGGTAATTTACTGTTGAAAAAAAGGCGGTCATTGTTTTCTCATTGCTTATAAGAATTTTTTTTTTCGACCCATTTAACGCCGGTCGAATTAGGTTAGCAAGCATTATATCATTTAATAACACGAAATTCTTTTCATTATTAGTTTAAGACTGACGATTGGCAACCCTGCATTGCCCGGTCTGACCTGACAGCTAACACAAGAAAAACCTTGGGCCACAGAAGATCCTCGCTCAATATTCCGCTCGTGATTCTTCTGTGATCGGACGTGACAACGGGCGCGTTCCGAAGGCGCCTTCGATCGAATAAATCTCCTCTGCGGACGTTTTTTTCGCGTGATTTTCGCTTGTCGAACGATTCGAATGCTGTCTGCCCGTGTTTTTTCCGCTTGTCGTCGTTCCATAGAATCGGGGGCGATGGACCGATGAGATTTTTGGGTTTTTGTCCCAGTGTCAGGGCCAAGGTCGGTGCTACCAGTTGCTGGTGGCTGGTGTTGAATCTGAAGCATTGTCGTTTGTCTGTCTAGACGAATTCTTCGGAGGTAGAATATATGTTAGTTTGTTGAATTTTAAATGAGTTTGCGGGTTTTTACACATTCTTTGACAACGATGTTAGTTTTTAACGTTCTTTGAAATTTTTCTTACACAGTTGATATCAATGAAATGCCGTTTTCTCTACACTCAACAATGGTTTGAACTGGGTTTATAATTTGGTTAAAAATTTATTTACAATAGAGAGTTATCGAAACACAAATACAGGCCTGACTTTATTAAAGGATCCTGTAATTAAAGATCCCTTAACGTTTGTCGAATATTTGAGCTATCGCAACGATTTGTATCTTGACAACTTTATTATGACATTTCCTTCATTTTGACAGTTGTGAGAAGCTGTTTAACCTAGAAGATTACGAGAACTGTCAAAATAAGGGATCTTTTATTTAAATACGGGTGTCCTTTATTTAAGTTAAGTACAGGAGGCCCGTAATTTTATTACAGGCCGTCTTAAAATCTTTTGCGAATGCGCATGAGTAAATGTCAAAATAAGGGGAACTTTATTTAAGTTAGGCCTCTATTTGCGTTTCGATAATTCTCTTATAGCGTAAAAATGGTAACTTATTTATAGAAAGCAAACGAGGGAGAGAGAAATCCGAAAAAGGCACATCCTTGAAGAACATCAATTAAATGAACAATCAAATTAAAAATCGAATTTGATAATCCTGGAAAATTCAAGGTAAAACATGATAAAATAAAAAATAAGAAAATTATATAACGTGTCGGGCATCAAACTTGAAACGGTAAATTATCTCAAAAATCAGTTACTGAAAAATTGTATCAAGAATGGAAGAAAATGAGCATATTTTGTTTTAACCTCGAGTTCAAGATTTATTTTTATATTTTATAGTGCAGAATCTTATTCTTCAGGAAAAATTAGTTCTTTTGTTTCAAATTTTTTTTATCAGATCTCAAATTCGAAAGACATTTGCTATCGATGCAGAAACTCGATGCGAAGTGATGAATCATTCATTAAAAGAATTGATAAATAATAATAATGGTGTTGTTTGTTTCTGTAGGTCTGTAGGGATATAAACATATAATCACTGAGGCGTTAGCCTGTACGTGACTTCTAATTGAACAAAAATACAATACAGTAGCCGGTATTCAAACAATTTCACAAATATATAGTAATTACCACACACCAATAACATAAATGTCATTTTAAATGTTTTTAGAGTTTTCTCTCTTAGCCTGAGCAACAAAAAATCGATCAGAAAATTTTTAAATTATAGAATCGATAAATTAATCGAAGTCCAAGGTCGCCATTTTGAACAAACATACTAAAATGATATGCAATAAATAAAGAAATATGATCATTATTAAAATTATTTAAATTTTCTTTCAGCCGTTCTAACGAAGTTTATATCAATATTTTGACTTCCGATGAATAAAGTTCAAAACAAAAGTGACTATTTTGATGATGAAGTATAAGAATCTGCACTGAAAATATGTCGTTGGTTGAAAAAAAAAATCAAGTTCATCTTGAAGTTAACGCCAAAGTCAAAGTTGAAAAAAATTATTATAATAAAATGAAAAATATGTTTTTCCAGATAATTTACTGCCTCATGCCCAGCACCCTGTATAATGAAACAATAGAGATTATTTTGAAGACGATAATGACAGTTGTTCTATTTATGTTTTCACCCAAAGCAAAAGTGCAAACATATCTCATGCAATAATAAAATCAGCAATGAAAAATGTTGATGCCTTATGCAAAAAACATTCTTATTCAATTGAAACTTACCCTTCTGCATCTGCATCCTACGCCGCTGGTCCATGCTCCACACAATGTAGCAACAGGCCAGCCCCATTAGTTCCGCACAACGTGTTTCCTTCCTAAAAGAACGAAAGATCACGTATACTCCATTAAAAACACAATACTATGAGAAACTAGCTCCATTGAACTGGCATTTTTTAGACGTTCAAAAAGCGTTATCGTTTAATACGTCAATTATTGCCCTGCTGGGATCGGTCGCTTTTAAGTTGGCCTTTAGGTTTATTCTTCTCGATATTTTCAATATGTCGTTGTTGTTAATTCGGGACAAGAGCTGTGTAGACTCTGTGGACTACTTTTATGTATTATTCAACGTTAAGGGTGAAAAAAAGGGTTTTAATTTTTCACACGGTTTTCTATATACATATTGTATAATTGAGGTTAATGGATGGATTTATTTTTCTTAGTTTAGTTCATGTTCTAAATGTTTTGATTCAGTCAATTTGAAAAATTTTTATTTTTTTTTTTTTTTAATTTTAATCTTGTGTTCCTATGTTTTCAGGAGAGAATTTTATGTTCTTCAGAAGGTGTCATTACTATGAGTTTTGAGTTTCAGGAACCTCTGAAAATCCTCTGAATTTTCGACGAAAATTATGAGATATTTATGTCTTTCATCATTCTAATATTTCAACTCATTATTTTCGAATAGAATCTTAATACGTTTCGAAACTTTTTTACATTTCACGAGAAGATGAGGTTATTTCGCAAAGTTTTCATATCTTACTCCTACTTCTTCACTGTTACATTATTATGATGCTGTTTTGTCTTCATATTAAGTTTTATGAAGAAAATATCTTCTAAGAAAAGGTTTTAAATCCCAATCTTTTTCATCATTCCCCTTTTGAGATAAGAGTGAAAATAAAAGATACACTCAATTACATTTTAAATATGAAAAACATTTCAATTTTCTGGTTTCAAAGATTCATTGTCAAAATGTCAACAGACCATTGAATAATTTTCTGATTTCCCCTGATATACTTTGAGATCTTTACGACCACAAGGTTCCTTCTTTTCTACAATCTTCACGCTATTAAACCCCTTTCACGGGCCAATGGACTTCCAGACACTTAACCTTATCTAGACCCTCGTTTGGTTGCGCACCTGTGCCTACCACTTTTCCTCTTTTTTATTTACCTGTTGCGGTGACCAATAACATGTGTTTTTAGATAACGATATCTCTAAGCCAAACCCTACCTCGGTTCATTTTAATATGGGATTCTATTCTGCGGTTGTTTTTTTCTGATACCGAAAAATGCTGCCGTTGCTTGTAGAAAAGTGGGTATATATTTATATACTTGGGGATGAAGAAAATTAAAAAACTCAATATTTATATGAAACCCCAGAAAATATGTAGAAAATTGATGCGCTCAAGAATTTTCAATGCGATGTCTTAGTTTTTCGGCACTCTTCATCTCACCAACAATTGAATTCATATCAACAACTTTACTTTTTTTCATAAGTAAGCAGCCTTTTTCAACAACCCTGTTTATCATAAATAATACTTTAATGAATGTGTTAATGAAACACTCAAAAGCAATTTTATTTGCTATACAATCCTGTACAATCATCTACTTTCATCAATAAAATAACTTAATTTGACTGGCTTCAGCAAGAAGATAAAATCATCATTTCTAAATAAATGTTATTATAGTGTGAATGGATATCTCAATGATGATTGTATTCAATAATTTAAATTTGTCTTCTCCTTGTAGATGTATGAATTATACTGACCTTTCCTATACACTGTATTGTGTCTAATTGGATCAATAAACACTATCTATCTAACTATATACTAAATTGGTAGCAGAGATTACTGGAGTACATGAAATATCAGTTTTTTGCATTTATTTCAATCCATGTGCAATCACCAAATTGTTTAAAAACAAATCAACTGCTTTTCTTTATAAGTGTACTCAATGATTTTCTTTTTATTTCAGGTAAGTCAACATCAAAGAGAGAGTAGATTTCAATTGTGATGCTGGTGAGTTTTCTGAAGTCTTCAATAATTTTGCCTGGGGAATCGAATATGCCCATCAGATTTTGGACCCAGAGGGGTCTTATACGAGATAAAAGACCCAATTTTGAAATTTCGAAAGCAAACCCATCTTTTTCATGCCAGATTCGAATCAAGCGAGAAATTTTTCATCCTAATCTGTAAAAACCGAAAGTTTTTTCTTCCATATTCATGCCCTATGCAGCGTTTTTGTTTAAGAATCTGTGGCTTTCATTCAGAAGATTCGAAGATAGGCATGTATCATGAAATATGCGACTTCCCAATTGAAAAAAGAATGTTGGCGTCCCACAAATATCAAAAAATTTACAGAGAGTCATCTCTTTTAGTCTTAGTTCGACTTCGAAATTACAAACTTGAATTTAACGCACGGTATATATGGAAGATTACATGTGGGCTAACATGTATCCACTTAAATTTTCAGCAGCGTAAATTCTGCGCAAAATAACGGCACCTACTTAAAAAATCACGATGATACTACCGTATTGGAATTATCTACAATAACAGTTCTTCAATGATCTTTACGACTATGTCTCCACCTCGATGGACCGGTCCAATCCGACACCGGAAGTTCAGACGATCGTTCGAATAAATTAATCGGTGAAAAGGCCCGAAAAATGTTTTTTACGACGCTGACCGAAAAGCCCGAAGATAAGTTGGCTCAGCAGTCCCATCCAAGATGCCGAATCGAGTATCGAGGATGCCGGGTACACCCACGAGGGTTCAGAGGCCGTTAATTAGCTACGGGGCCTTTGGAAATTGGAGAATGGGAATAACAACAATAACAACAATAATAATGGTAATACGGGTCGAAATACGTTGAGTATCGATGCAGAGATCGAGAAAACAACGCCCTTGAGAGCCTATAATTCGGATTGTTTGTATGTGGCTGAGAAGAATAGTAATCTTCGGTTTTTACACCTACCGAATTGAATTATTCGCCTCGCTCGTTTTAACCGATGGAATGTAGATATTCGAGAAGATAATTTTCAACAGCCAGTTATCGAATTGCAAGTGCTTGAAGAGGTGTTTGGTTGTATTATTTCATATCAAAAGTTCTCTAACGTTTCATGCTAGTCTCAAGCTTTTGTATGTATCAAAAAACTATTTAATTACAATCTAGATCTTTTGTTCGATTCTCCAATTGACAGATCTCATCCACCCTTCTAGAGATAGAAAAGCAAAAAAATCGGTACTACTCTTTCAGAATGAGGGCACTACGTGTTGCCATGTTTAATGCATTTCCAGATGACTATATTTTTGAACCATTTTAGGTTCATTTTAAATACTTATTGATACAAAAAATGCGATGATATGGGTGAACCAAATCAGGTTCCTAATTCCTAAATTTCAATGCATGTTCAAAAAGTTATTGTTAATGTTTTTCCAATCTTCAGTAGATAAGTATTTGAAAAATTATATTTTCATTTTCGAATGAAAATACTTTCGTCATTTTGATTACGCTTTTAGCGTCTCTGTCTTATATACTACTCTTTCTCAACTGTGCATTCTCGAGGAAACTACAAGAAGACAGTTGAGAATACCGAAACAAATATCGAAATAGATACATGACATTTATCGCATCACTGTGAAGACTTTGATAAGCATGTGGTCCTCCCGCAAAAAAAAACAATTTGATCTTTTGAAGTGAGTGTAAGAATGTATTACTCGTTGTTCCTGGCAACTTTCAATATTACTCTTTGGGGTAGGTAAAGCTTCCAGTCTTGATTTACCTCTGAATTTTACCAAAAAGTGTCTCGGAAAAAATAGACAGAAATGTTGCATCAAATTCATAGACAAGATTGTTCGAATGTTGCAGCTCCTTTTTCTGCCGAGGTTTTTTCCTTATCTTTTATACTTTATATCATATATGTATGGTACCCCAAACCTATGCTAACTCTATGTAAAACACATGCTTTATTGAAGGTTAAGCTTTGACTAGAGATATCCAAATTGATGCAAATTCATTGACACCAAGTACTGTAATGACCTCATTATGATACTGAAATAGAAAAAATCAGTTTACGAATCACATTTCAAACTTTATTTTCCACAGAAATTAATCACTTCTCTACAAATAACATTCGATTAGTGATATTTCTAATTTTCTTTGTAAGAAAAATTTAATTCGAAAATATAGATTTGGGGCATTGAGGTTATTTTCACATCAACTTTAGTTTCTGTCTGCACGCTATTAATTTTCCTATTTTCTATTCCATATAAAAGACTAAATTTGGAAATAATAACAAAGAGAACAACTTTTTGGAGCCAATGATCAAGATCTTTCATCCTAATAGACATTAAAAATTATCCTCTTATGGACGTTTGTGTTATTTTTTCTTTATCTGTGTTATTTTTTCTTTTCCATAATGAAAATTCATGTTGCGCCACTGAAAACCTGAAACATTTGGCAGCCATATTGGTAGACCTTCGGGACGCCTTCATATTTCACAAATTCTCCTTTCTTTCTTCTTTATTCAAACCAAACCAAACTAAACGTGTCTTTCCTTTCCGAAATCAAGATCAAACTTCGCCTTTTTTTCTAGGTACGCCATCCAATTACCTCTTGGACGTTGGACGCACTCAGCTGTTTAACGTCCACCATTCGTCTTATATTATCGAAGATCGCGCTCTGCATGCTCCATTCTTGTTAGCGATGACTTGTCCCGCATTTTTTCACGTTTAATTGAAGACACCTTATTCGGACGCGATTTGGTCCCGAAGCCACCTATTTTTTTTTCTTGTTTGTTGGTCCTCTTGTCGCTTACATATCGGATGTCTAGTTTACACTCGTATAGCGACGTGTGGGAACCGGGTATCGAGTTTTGGCGGTATCTGGACCCGACATCTGATTTAATCGGCGTGCCGGTTATTCAAATGTGATCCGGATCGTATTTGACGTATCAGATTTGAGTGTTAGATTACGCGAGGGGTTTATGGGGAAAATTGGTTCGACCACGGTTTCGACACTGGTAAGATGGTATCTGGATCGTGTTTCGGACTCGTTTGGTTGGGCTTCTTTTACAAAAAAAAGTAATTCGATATGCGGATTCGTATGAAAACAATGTTCGAAAGACTTTCTTCTGTCTTTCTCTTCTTCTTAGCACAACTTCTTCCTACGATCCCTTTCCTTAAGTACTACTTGATCCTTCTCGTGAATTAGCAACTTTTTTTTTCTGCTGCTGTCGACTGATTTCTGGAATCATCCAATTTTCTTATAACTATGAATTTTTTTCACTGTGTCAATTATGCCTATGGATTCTTTTGGTTCTGGATCTATCTATTGCTCTCTTCATATGGTAATTGTTTACGTCTGCCATTTTACTGTTAATTTCCTGATTTCCAATTTTCTCATATATTCTTTTAGCTCATTTCAACATGAATTAAACATAAATATTTACTTCATCGGTTCAGACATAAGAAAAATGTATAGGATAAGCTCAATACTAAATTCGAAAAGGCAAACCTAGAGAAGAAAAGAAAAATAGTTTATAACAAGAATAAATGAGAAATTGTAAAAAAATATTCTGGTGCTATAAGAAAACTCTTCGATCAGTAGTCACTTTATTTCTTTCTTGATCTGCCTATCATTGAGATTTTTGAGATTGAGATACCTGTGAAAGATAGTGAAAATACGTATTTCGTAGTGTTATCACTCGTTACACACAAATGATTACAATGCCTTGTTTCATATTCGTGAAAATTTGAATATTAAGCTTGAAATTTTGAATTTGTCCGTATATATAGGGTGGGCCATCTATAACTTTCCACCCCGAATTTTGAGCTTTGGAATGGAATAAGGTCAAATTGAGTATTGTACTTTTTCTATACATTTTTCTAATGTCTGAACGGATGAAGTAAATGTTTAATTCATAATGAAATCAGAATATAGGAAAAAATTTTGTATAAGAGACAATGTGATATTATGATATATTTATATATATATTTTGACAAATGTCAATCGAATAAAAATGTCACGATTCTGCAAAGTTGCATGAAAATCAGTTATTGTCTGACGAAGGAGTCTGATTTAGACTCCGAAACGTACCGTTTAAGATTTCAAAGTGTTTTCATTTTCTTTCTGTTCATTGTTAGGCAACAAATTTTTCTCGTAAAATTTTGGCCCCTGACAAATTAGTGCTCAAATTTTTTACGCAGGGGCCTTTCTTATATTATTAAAAAAAATTTCTAATTCTTTCTTGTTTCAGAGACTGGGAGAGAAAACCCATATTAGGTTTTCAGAAAAATACAATACAGAAGTCACTGATCTGAATTTTTATTTGAATTACAAAACTCGACTGAAATAGAGAAAATATCGTCTAACACTCGTTGCAGAAGACAATTCCAACACTCATGCTTTCGAAAACTCGCTCCTTCGTCGCTCGTTTTCGAATTTCGCATTCGTGTTGGAATAGGAGCTCATTCTGCAACTTGTTTTGGAATATACTATTATAACACAAGTGCAGAAGGTATTGATATCTTTACACGAGTTAAAAATTCAAAAACCAAAATAAAATTGAACGATACAGGTTAGTCCAAAAAAGGGTGCCATACACAACACAATACCTGCAATCAGCCACCCTTCACTACTCCGTAATGATATCATTCCCCTTTGACTTTTGGAAAGGAAATATGAAAAAGATTAAAAAAAGTAGGGAAACAACTAACATAATACGAAGATAAGCGAAGAAAAGATTTCTCAAGTGCAAAATCATCGTCAGAAACAGGGATTTCCGGATCATCTTTCTCAGAAATCGAATACGTTTATAATTCTTCCTTGAATCGGCCGTTCCTTCATCAGAAATGACAGGGACATGTGTTTTCGAAGCTTTAATTAATTAATCGCCTAGATCGAGTAGGTATCCGCTAGATCCGACAGATTTATCGGCGGGCAATTTCAACGTTTCGACATTACCCCCCACCGACGCCTCTTTCAGCAGTTTCGCCAACCTAAAACCCGTAAACAACGCTCATATCGCTCCCCATCCGAACGCGATATCCGTAATACCGTGATAAACGACACAGAAAACGCTGCGACATTTCATCCGTCAACGTCCTAACCTAAACTGCCTCGGATTAAAACGTCAGAGATAAGCTAATCGGCGTTATATATTTCTGTGACCCGATATACCGTGTCGATTTCGAGAACCGCGATTGATACTTTTACGTGGACTACCAGCGCAGTCTAGATTAATGGAGGAGAGTGTTGTACGGGCGGACAGACGCCCACTTGGTGGGTTTCTTCTGAACGAGACCGGAGAATCGGTTTTAATTAAGGAGGATAGAAAGGACGGATTGTATCGATGACACCCCCGTGTGGGACCGAGACGTTGATCGATGGTTCGTTGCGGTATTGGGTTACGAGGAGAAGAATGAAGTTCTGTGGTGCGTCGAGATTCGGGACTCGAACAATTTGAAATTTGACGTAACAACGAGTTCTTTATTCGACTTGAAGCGATTGGAAAGGAATGTTTTTTTCGACAAGCTATACTCGTGGAAATTCATGCTTTGATTTGTCTGGAGCAAATCAGTTGGAAAAAAAATGACAAACCATAAACAAACAAAGACACTTCGTACTATCAAAACAAACTAACCCCTCGTCCAATGAACAAAATCGTAATTCTTCAGCATCGTAGATTTTTCTCTTCACAGCATATAACTAGTTATTTTTCACTCGATATTATCCGTTTATTTAACCTCGAAAACAGTTGCTATACGGGAGTGTCCATTTTAGTTTATGGAGAAATAATAATTCGATCAATTTCAAATTTCGTGTGAAGATATAAGCCAAGTGGACCTTCATTTATTATATATCTTAATATATAAAACTAAGTCGGCCATATTGTTGGTTACACCATTCATAACTCAAGTTTGGATGACATGTTTGTGATGAAAGATTTTTTGTTGGATTCTTCTACGGCGGGGTTAACATAAAATACCATAAAACCCTGAAAAATTTGATGAAATGGAAAAAAATAGGAAATAATTTTTTTTTCACTCACATATCAATTTGGGAGGAAAAACTAAGTGTAGTCATTTAAGGATTCCCTATATCTAAAATGTACCATTTTCGAGATATTCAGAAATAACTGCAAATAACTAATACGAGCATAATTTAATATGATCTATAATCGCTCTTTTATAAAAATCTCTGCGCCTGTATTCAAAATATTTTTCATACTTCTGTTGTTGACATTTCTCTGAAATCAATTTTTTCATTAACCATGACAGATTTTTCTAGGAACTTTTCTCCAGAAAAAGAAACCGTCTGTCGGCTGGAGTAGTTCCGGAGATATCAGCAGTTGCGCGAAAAAGGATCGGCCTTGCTCGAAAAAATTTTTCTATGCGCGTAAAGCAATAATAAAAATTTGAAAAATCTTGAAAATTTTTTCTTCCTGATTTATCCGAAGATTGCATGGCTGCCGGAACTCCGAAAACTTAACAAATGAATTAAGAAACTGGAGTCTTCAAGCTTCAAAAGTAATTTTTTTTTATTTCTCATACGACCATTTGTCACTGAGCTACAGCTTGTTGAAATTCACCAAAATTTTTTGGAAATTTGTAACTGGAATTTTGCATGGGTCCATAACCTGAACAAAATAGGTATTAAAAGTATTCATGTATTATTTTTTATCATATCTGAAGTTGTTATAAACCCAATATGAAACTGAAACCTTTCAACACATCAGAAAAATAAAATTTCAATTATTTTTTGTTGGGTGGATTTATTCCTAGATATATTTCATTAGTTTTTGCTTTTTCCCTTAATTTTAGATTAAAATTCGTTGATGAATCCTTCGAAATAAAATCCACAAAGACCATGTGCGTCCCATAAATCCAGGAATAATATCACGTGGGCATTTCTCACCTCTCAATTTACACACGGCGTTATTAACGAAGCAATCTACGAATAATAATGTATGCGTCTTCAAAAACGTGGGTGGATGGTTGGATTCATCATCATGAATCCTCACCCATCTTAAGATTATGGTTTTCTTTCATGTGGAAGAGTTCTTCGAGGCAATAAACCAAACATGGTAAAGAATAAAAAGTCTTTTTCAAACTTAAGACCTGATTTTGGTAAAATTCCTTTCGAAAAGTGCTTCAAACTAAAAGATATAATGTGTATGGCTGATAGATCACATGCTGAATCCAAACTTTCCAATGGGAGAGTTTCTACCAACATCATGTGTTTTTGGTCCACCTCTTATGGATCTGAGTACCAATCAGTGACAAAAGCTCAGCACCAGGAAAAGCATTTGTTTATGTAAAACCCCCTTAACTTCGGACAAAAAAATTATAGGCGCATAAAATATTGGATATATACAAAATTATACGGTTAATAAGCTCATAACAATCGATAGCGAATGAGATACATTTCGAACTAGCCTCTCGTCTCTAGTCTCATCAAATCGTTAAAACTTGACGGATTCAATGGTTCCATTGATAGCAGTGTTACTAATTAGTAGCATACTAGCCGATTTGCGACGTGAGATCTGATAAATATGTAAATATTCTCCGTCTTTATTGCCGTCATAAACACATGAGGTGAAATGGACTTAAACTTGCATATCAACCGGCAATAAATGTACAATTCAGACTGATATGATCCGACATGAGAAACATCAGTTTTTGAAGAGCCTCCCATTATTTATTTAATTCCCCGTGAAATCGAGAGAACTCAGATACCAGAAAACATTGAAAATTCTTTGTGAAAGCACCTACTCCCTCAGCTTGAATTCAAGAGTGAGTTGAGAAATAACGAGATCGGGCCATAAATGAAAAAAAGAAAAATCAAATGTAAGAAAGTTATCACAGTTTCGAGATGTTATCCGTGAATTGAAAACAAAATATCATTTTGAAAGATGGTGATGCTTATTTTTGTTTTTCAGGCACCAATAAATGCTTTAGATGTTTCATATGACGAAATGAAATGTTGTTATCTTATCCTGACGTCCAATTTATTGAACTTATCGAACAAGTTTTCTCAAAAATTTCAGTACTGGGTTATTCACGAATATGGCTCTATAGTATGTTTTTAGGAAAAACACAAGATTCAGGATTGAAATTCCAAAGGTGAGCTTCAAGTAAGGAGACGAATTTTCGTATATTTTCTGAAGAGTCTAGGTCTTCCGGTTTTTCCGGAAGTGATATCAACTTTCGTTTTTCGAATGGAAAGATCCATTCTTCATTGAATTGTCATCTATTTTTTGATGAGGATTTAATGTCCAGAGCAACAAATTTCCGAGGCAGAATTTATCCAAGAGTTCACAACGAAGAACTCAAACAAAAAAATTCCTTACCTACTAGGCTCGAGGGACCGTACCATCGACTTTTCTGCTCACATTATACAAATCTGTGATCAACAACGCCTTTTTTCTCCATCCTCAGCTGTGTTCATTATTCGAAATGTCAGAAGAATATCTGATTATTGGAGTCTCATGTTTCTTCTTCAACAACGCTGGAATAAATTACTGCTGGTGCCCTTCGGTCTTTTCCAGACTGGTCTCGATAGGATCACTTTTTTTTTAATGAGGAAAATTATCCATTACTACTTTGCCCACCCCTGCGACAGGCGCGTTTGTGGAATTATCGATAGGTTGCCGAAGGCAACTTCGGCAATCTTCGAAGAAGATGGGTATTGAAATCGGTACGAAGCTATTTTTGAAAGCAATTCATTTTTCCAGTCCACGACGAAAAACAGTTCATACTGATTTAGGTTTTATGTAGAAATGAAAATCTTTCTGACAAGTTCGGAAATAGATATGCCTGAAAGAAATTGTACAAGGCAGTACTATGCAGAGAAACTTTTTTCATAAGAATCCAGTGGAATACTATGTTTTTTCCTGAAAATTCCCTGCTGAGCTATAATTATAACATGAAGATTACTACTGGATTACCATGAAAAAATTGTTATATTTCTTAAAAAAACACTTGCCATGTTTATTACTTTTCTCTATTGCAGTATCGTTAATGAGTTCATTACAGTATTAAAAGTAGTGCTGTAATGAACTTATTACAGCATTGTTTTGTTATATTTTTCATTATGTTGTCAGTAATGAACTCCGATCCTACCATTTTTCAAATAAAAACAACTCAAATTCCGTGTATTTCACAAAACTCGACTTAAATAGAGAAAATATTCTGCAACTTGTTTTAGAGTATACTGAACTGCTCCACAAGAGTTAGGGATATCGTATTCAATCGTTTTGAAAAGTATGTAATCTTCGAGAAAATCGCTGTAAAATAATTTAAAACTCAATAACAATTTGAATCGATCCAATAAAAATCAGTATGAGATATTTCGTCAATCTGGTCGCCTTTTTTCTGAAGTTTGGTCTTTGCATAAGCTCCATGAATGTTCTCATTTTGAGCGGAAAGGCTCAAAGTCAGCCAAAGTGTGATATCCGACTTTGGAATGGGTTCTGAGAGACAAGTTCCCTGTTGGAAAGACAGTTTTTCTTAACCACCCTGAGTTCGCTGCGGACCTACAGGCTGAAATTAATTTCATTTCCTGAAACTTGGAATCATATTAATATGAATCTTCATCAAAAAACTCATTTAAACTATATTTTTTGCAATTCAAGTCAATATCCCTAACTCATGTGGAGCAGTTTAATAGACAACCCTATGTCTGCACGTTTTACATTTTTCATGCTTCAAGTCCAGTATGAATTTTTTTTCAATCATGTAGGGAAATTTCATGAATTCATTTTTCGAAAATAATTTGAAATATTATGTCCAAAATTTTTTCAGGCACCCAACCTCTAATATATTTCCTGATTTGCGAAATTTATTATATCTATCTTTTTTTCCTTATAATTTTTTGTTTTTCATTATTTCTTTTTTTTCCTTATTACATATCCCTAACTCATGTGAAGCAGTTAGTTTTTGATCTCTTTTAATTCAGGTAATGTAGTATAAAATCTTCGAAATCTTTCCACCGTTAAACTTTCTGAAGAAATTGGGAGTCTTCATACGTCCAGAATTTTCGGAACATACCCCCCAACAGTCGGCGGCCAATTTCGCAAGCTCGCATTTGTAATTTCACGCGCTAAGACCCAGGTGCGAGACAAAAGGGCCCATTAAGGCAGCGTTTACCCGTACGCCAATCGGAGGCCGTCGGCGCATAGAACACCACAAAAGTGCCGTCAGCAACGGTACGCGCCCCATTCTCCACGGTGCAGAAAAGACCGCGTCCCGATACCGTGGCTAAATTTGAATAACGAATTCGAGGCGGCCGCGGAACCATCGAACTTCATGAATATTCGAGACGGGATCGCCCATAGAGGACGATGACATCGAGGCGATTTTTGCGAGAAGTTGAGGCCATATAGCGGAAGAGGAGGTGAAAGAGTGAGTTAAGGAGAGAGGTCGTGATTTGTGGGTGGTTGATTCAAGATCGTGCCGTGTTTCTTACGTTTGCTCTTCTGGGTATCGATTTTTTTTTTTTTTTTAGTGCGACGAAGTTGGATGTCAGGGTGTGAACGATGGGTTGAATACGATTTGAGGAGGTTCACGTTTTATTCAGGGATAAATTCCGAGCGAAAGGTGAAGATTTAAAACAGTTCTCTTCTTAGAAGAGCATATCCTTCCAGAATTATGAAGACAATCAAGCCCTATTCTGTAACTCAGATAGAAATGAACACATCGGGTCGTATTATTACAAATAGGAGATCATGGCGTTTGAAGGTGAAATTCTACGAAAAACATCGTAGAGACCTCATAATCGGGATATTAATTATTTATTTGATGTACTCAGTTAATTAAGTAGAAGAAAATTTCAGGATTTCACCGAATCTTATGTGAAAGAAGAGAAATGAACAATTTTCGAAATGCTGATGAGTGATTTAATACTTGGTATTTCCACCCCTTGCGTTAATTACAGCTCGACAACGACAGTTCATACTCAAAATGCGATCTTGAAATGTTCTGATCTAATCCTTCCCAGATTTCTCTGCGTTGGATTCCTAAGTCATTAGAGTAGCTGGATGATTTTCTGAACTTCTCAGCCTTCTATTGAGGTTGTCCCAAACCTGCTCAATCGGATTGAGATCTGGACTTCTTGCTGGCCATTCCATTCGAGAGACTTCAACCTCTTCAAGGTACTCCTGAACGATGCGCGCACGATGGGGTCTGACATTATCGTTCATAAAAATGAAATTTTCACCAATGTATGGGATAAATGGCACTACATGCTGTTCAAGAATGTTCCTTATGTACTTATCAGCATTCTAGCTCTATTATCAACGACCATTAGGTCTGTGCGAACAGTCAGAGATATTTCACCCCATACCATAATCGATCCAACCATACTAGTAGTATTCAGGAAATTTTACTGAGTATATCTTTCATGTGGATGTCGAAGAAACTCTCAAGTAACGTTCTTGAATGGCAGTTGTTACCCGTGATTTACCCTGTCCTGGTCTTTGGACATTCATACCTGTCTCCCTGAATCGCTGCAACATTCTGGACACACTTGTATGGGAAACTCCAAACCTTTCTGCGATTCTTGTGTATGTCCACCCTTCTTCTCGCAAAACTACAGCTTGGGCATATTCCTCTCGGGTCAAATTGCGTGTTTCGCGTTGCATAGCGATCGAGTGTAGAAAATCAAACGAAAGAAAAACCATTGATCACTTGAATTGATCGAGAACAACTGAATTTAGAATGGAGCCAATACATTCAAAATCTGATAACATCATCTTTTTTTATTCCTGCTGGGAAAAAACATCTGTATCGAAGAAAAACGTTGAAAGTTAATAACATTTGCATGCATAATTCTAATAAAATAATTATCATTGAGAGGACCTTCAGTTGTAGAATAAATCAAATCATTGATGCACCATATCGTTATGTCGCGACTACCTTTGCGTGTCGGTGACAAAACGCAGCTTCCTCCTCGAGCGCATCGATATTAAACTGCGATCATCGATAACGATGACACCGTCTGAGTCGACAAAATCGCGTTTCCGTCTTCACACGGGCGCCCGATCGCTTTTCATGGGAAAGTCCCAGGGGCATGCGTAGCCGGCGTTTTTTCCCGCTGATGCGTTTCTGAAACGATCTAAATTATCCCGCGACAACCAGGAAGAGCCGTCGGTGGTCAGGAAGAGGCCGGCCGGCTGGTCTAACAATTTGTCGGCCGCGGAAAAATCGGCTGAGGCCATTAGCAAGCCGGGCGTTGGCCGCTCGGCTCCTGTCTCTCTTCGTTACCAGAGTCGAGATCGCAGATAGCGGGAATTTAAGACGCTATTGATTGAGCGTTTATGTACAGGGTGGGCAAAATTGGTGATACATGAACTACAACTTTTTAACCCAACGAGATACAGAAAAATGAATGCCACGTTGCGGTGGTCTTTTTTAGAGAATCTGATAATGCCATCAACTGCATTCCTCTATCTTATTTTGTTTTCGAGTTATAGGCCAAAATTGAAATTTGGACGATTTCAACTTTGCTCATTATCTCAGTTCCTGTTTGTGCTACGATGTTGAAATAAAAATATTATACAGAAACTTTTTCATTGCAAAATAGTAGCGTACTTTGTTTTTCCCAAGAGATTTCCTTGCTGAGCTATGACATAAAGTTGTAGCCAAAGTCAAAAGTGGTTCGCCACAAACTACTACTACTACTACATAAAGTTGTGTTTTTTCTTATGGAAACTGTTAAATATCTCTCGATATTTAGTTGTAAGACTGTATATTATAATTTGATAATATTCAACGAATTCACTAAATTTTATGATTGCCTTGGGAAATAATGTAACAACTGCACATGTTTCGTTTTATTACAAGACTGGTGGTTCTTACAAGATATAGTTCGGTCCAATTATGTACTCATGCGCAACTGCGGTTGCTGTGGAAATAATATACTCATATACATATATAACAGAAACAATAGTTTCAAATGGCTTAGGAAGAATCGCCATTTTTTTTAACATCATACATCATACATCGACCTCAGATTCATTCAGGGTGCAAATTAGCACTCAGACAATACGAAATCGCCTCAGAGAATATGATTTAAGGCCTCGTGTCGCGGCAAGAGGCCCAGCTCTTACCCCAGCCCATTGAAGGGCGCTTTTGGATTTTGCGAGAGAGCATATCCATTGGGAAGAGGCCGATTGGGAAAGAGTTCCCTTCACAGATGAGTATAGATTCTGCCTCTACCATCGTGATCGACATTCCCTTGTGTACAGACGTCCACATGAAAGATATGCTCAGTGCAATTTCCTGAATACTACTGGTTTCGGGGAGGATCTATTATGGTATGGGGTGAAATATCTTTGACTCCTCGCACAGACCTAGTGGTCGTTGACAATGGAGCTATGAATGCTGATAAGTATATAAAGAACATTCTTGAAGAGCATGTAGTGCCATTTGCCGCATTCATTGGTGAAAATTTCATTTTTATGGACGATAATGCCAGGCCTCATCGTGCTCGCATCCTTCAGGAGTAAGTTGAAGAGGTTGAAGTCTCTCGAATGGAATGGCCAGCAAGAAGTCCAGATCTCAATCCGTTTGAGCAGGTTTGGGACAACCTCAATAGAGGGCTGAGAAGTTCGGAAGAAATCTGGAGAGGATTAGATCAGAACATTTTAGGATCACTCATTTTGAATATGAACCGTCGTTGCCGAGTTGTATTTAACGCAAGGGGTGGAAATACTAAGTATTAAATCACTTATCAGCATTTCAGTATTTTGAAAATTGTTCATTCCTCTTCTTCCACATAAGATTCGGTGAAATCCTGAATTTTTCTTCCATTTAATGTGTCTTGTTTCGTTCAAAACCTTCCCGAGAGAACATAAAAAATAAGTTATAAAGTCAATGTAGAGTTGACTTTCATAAAAATTGAGATTTTCAGAATGTGCGTTAATTTTTTAGCGCAGTGTATATTGCTTTTCTTCTTAAAATCTCTTAATGCGAGTTCGATGGAAATGCGAAAAGTCTGAAGGATTGAAACTTTGACTCCACATGCAATTGAACATTATTGAACTCTTGATGAGAGATATTAGCGTACAAACGCAATAAAGTATTTTGGAAATAGAAGTCCCGGGAGCATATTCATACAGTATCGCAATCCAAACTGACCAGGTTTTCAAGATTTTTCTCCGAAACTGTAAGCTTTATACAAAAAAAACTTCAAACAAATGTTGGAGATCTCAAAATTCTCTAAAACAATGCTTCCAATGACTTTTCCGTAAAAGTTACCATTCCTGAGATATCGCGATCCTAAAGGTGGATTCCACATAACTTTAATTGCTCGATTAAGAACTGTCAAGATGATTAGAGCTATCGTGTGAAACTCTCCTTAATAGTCACATTATACAATACAGTGTGTCCAGAAAGAATAAGGCGTATTTGTATCTGCTCTGACCAAGCAACAGAGAAGGTTGGTGGGGTAGCATATTCATACTGTCAGGAAAATTTAACGGAACCATACATGTCAAGTAATACATGTTCGAATGAAAAATGGCGGATATCAGATATAGATACTCTTTTTCAACCTTTCCATTTTTTCGACTTAATGGCCCGTGCTGAACGTGACTGCGAATGACAAACGACATTTCAACGCTAATTAGGACGTCCAAATCCTCTGATCTCCCGCAGTTGGCTTGGGCCACGGGAAGCGTTTTGTTGGTTTGCAACGAGCGTTTCGGAACGCTGTCAGTCGACCACAGAGCGCCTCGTTTATTTTGGGCGGACGTCTGTGTGCGTGAGTTTCCAAACAGGGGAACTTTGAAACGCGTGGAAAGAAAATAAGGCGACTCGAGAGGATGTTGAGGTTTCTTTATGGAGATGGAAGCAGGCAGATGCGGCGTGTTTGAAGAAATATCACGGTTTTCCTTAATTTTTTTTTTTTCGTTTTTAGAGTGAATGCAAAACGGCATCCATTTCTTGGGTTAAATGCCATGATCATCTGCTTGAAATAGAAGATGGGCTAGCTGAAGTTAGGTGCCTTGAAAAATATAGGTCGACAAGTCTCTGAATTTCTATTTTATGAATAACTGATTTGAGAACCTTCTCAACTTTCATTTTCAGAGTACGAACTTTTCTGTACTGAAATCTTGAATCTGTGAGCCTATGAATAGAAAATGGTATTCATTTCGAAGTTAACTTTTTTGAATTTATATGTTTAAAAAAAAATCAAAGTTCGTTGTATTTTTTCAACTAGTTGGGAGCTACCTACTACTAGTTGAAAAATAATATTTAAATATATTACTGGTTTTTTCGCCCTGATGATGCAAAAATAAATTTGCGGAACGTTGGCCTTCACATCAAGTGGTTTCTAAATTCGTTCCTTCAATGAATTACATTCACAAAAGGGGTGAAACTCAGAACATCTTAAAATATACAGTTTTCAAATAAAAAATACATAACAATAATACTAAACTTTATATTTCGAGAACCAAGCTCAGTTTTCTACAGAAAAGAATATGAATTTCACACTTCGTTCATTTAGGTACGGTATCTGCTCTTCAGGATATTCGATAATATCCAGGTAATCCCATTTGAAAAGTTCACCCTCCGAACATTGTGTAGTCATCTACAAAATGAATTTTCCCAACCTCATTGAAACAAGATAAGCCCAAAAGATGGCACCACAATATACACAACACTCGATGCTTCGTTCCACAACTGGGTATAAACGATCGAAAATTGAAAATTTTTAAGATCATACTTCACAGGATCATTTCTGTAGTATATCTTCACACATTCTCTACTCACGTAGAGAGTGGTCGCAACCTCGACGATGAGTCGAAGTTTCGCATCCTGAGCGTGAGGCAGGCTCTTGGGATTCCTCTAGGAAATCCTTGTAGCCATCGATGATCGTTCAACTGGAATTGTCCAGCTACGGATGCGAAACAATCTGAGGGGTTGCTTTTTTACACTAATAAATATAACGATATCAAGTAATCTCTGTTAACAATTTAGAGACTTGAGCCACAATCATAAAATGCAATATGAAAACTACATCTCTTAAGATTTCGGATTTTGTGTATGGTTTATTCGGAGAATGTTAGTTCAGAATGTAAACATACTAACCAAAATTTGCAAGATTTTATGAATGGCTTAAAAATAACTTTCGAATATCTGCGAGAGCACTAAAAACATTATACATAGGTACATATGGGTAAAATTACCTAAATCTGGTTTTAAATCCATATATTTTCCCGATGTTTAATCTCAATTTGTCAGCGTTTCTCTTCTGTATTAAATCCGAAAAAGATCAAATCAATTTTTTAGCTGATGAGCAATGATTTGGTTGGTATTTCTTTCGAAAGAAAACAATTGAAGAGGCTTATAATCCATAGTCATAAAGAGTTCATTTTTTTTTTGATGAAAACCGCTTTGGGCCTACTTAAAAGGCCATTAGCAGGGTTTTTTCGTCTCGAAACTCTTCACAAATGATAGTTTGTGAATATGAGCATTACAGCATTCAATGAAGTACACTCACAAAAAGGGTGAAACGCAAAATGAATTTTCCCAACCTCATTGAAACAAGATAAGCCCAAAAGATGGCACCACAAGCTCCATAACACTCTATAGTTCTTTCCAGGATTGTGTAAAAGCGATCGAAAATTAAAAATTTTTAAGATCATACTTCACAGGATCATTTCTGTAGTATATCTTCACACATTCTCTACTCACGTAGAGAGTGGTCGCAACCTCGACGATGAGTCGATGTTTCGCATCCTGAGCGTGAGGCAGGCTCTTGGGATTCCTCTAGGAAACCCTTGTAGCCATCGATGATCGTTCAACTGGAAATGTCCAGCTACGGATGCGAAACAATCTGAGGGTTGCATTATTACACTAAAAAATATAACGATTACAAGTAATCTCTATTAAAATTTAGAGACTTGAGCCACAATCATAAAATGCAATATGAAAACTATATCTCTTAAGATTTCAGATTTTGAGTATGGTTTATTCGGAGGGGGTTAGTTCAGAATGTAAACATACTAACCAAAATTTGCAAGATTTCATAAATGGCTTAAAAATAACTTTCGAATATCTGCGAGAGCACCAAAAACATTATACATAGGTACATATGGGTAAAATTACCTAAATCTGGTTTTAAATCCATATATTTTCCCGATGTTTAATCTCAATTTGTCAGCGTTTCTCTTCTGTATTAAATCCGAAAAAGATCAAATCAATTTTTTAGCTGATGAGCAATGATTTGGTTGGTATTTCTTTCGAAAGAAAACAATTGAAGAGGCTTATAATCCATAGTCATAAAGAGTTCATTTTTTTTTTTGATGAAAACCGCTTTGGGCCTACTTAAAAGGCCATTAGCAGGGTTTTTTTCGTCTCGAAACTCTTCACAAATGATAGTTTGTGAATATGAGCATTACAGCATTCAATGAAGTACACTCACAAAAAGGGTGAAACGCAAAATGAATTTTCCCAACCTCATTGAAACAAGATAAGCCCAAAAGATGGCACCACAAGCTCCATAACACTCTATAGTTCTTTCCAGGATTGTGTAAAAGCGATCGAAAATTAAAAATTTTTAAGATCATACTTCACAGGATCATTTCTGTAGCATATCTTCACACATTCTCTACTCACGTAGAGAGTGGTCGCAACCTCGACGATGAGTCGAAGTTTCGCATCCTGAGCGTGAGGCAGGCTCTTGGGATTCCTCTAGGAAACCCTTGTAGCCATCGATGATCGTTCAACTGGAATTGTCCAGCTACGGATGCGAAACAATCTGAGGGGTTGCATTTTTACACTAATAAATACAACGATATCAAGTAATCTCTGTTAACAATTTAGAGACTTGAGCCACAATCATGAAATGCAATGTGAAAACTATATCTCTTAAGATTTCAGATTTTGAGTATGGTTTATTCGGAGGAGGTTAGTTCAGAATGTAAACATACTAACCAAAATTTGCAAGATTTCATGAATGGCTTAAAAATAACTTTCGAATATCTGCGAGAGCACTAAAAACATTATACATAGGTACATATGGGTAAAATTAACTAAATCTGGTTTTAAATCCATATATTTTCCCGATGTTCAATCTCAATTTGTCAGCGTTTCTCTTCTGTGTTAAATCCGAAAAAGATCAAATCAATTTTTTAGCTGATGAGCAGTGATTTGGTTGGTATTTCTTTCGAAAGAAAACAATTGAAGAGGCTTATAATCCATAGTCATAAAGAGTTTATAAGGGAGTTCTGGCTAATCAATCATTGTTTGAAACTTAATGATTAAGTTCATTTTCTTTTTTGATGAAAACCGCTTTGGGCCTACTTAAAAGGCCATTAGCTGGGTTTTTTCGTCTCGAAACTCTTCACAAATGTTAGTTTGTGAATATGAGCATTACAGCATTCAATGAAGTACACTCACAAAAAGGGTGAAACGTAGAACATCTTAAAATTACAGTTTTCGAATGCAAAATACAAAACAATAACACTAAACTTAATATTTCGAGAACCCGGCTCAGTTTTCGACAGAAAAGAATATGAATTTCACACTTCGTTCATTCAATTTCTTCTTGTTGTGCACAATCATTTAGGTACGGTATCTGTTCTTCAGGATATTCGATAATATCCAGGTAATCCCATTTGAAAAGTTCACCCTCCGAACATTGTGTAGTCATCTACAAATGAATTTTCCCAACCTCATTGAAACCAGATAAGCCCAAAAGATGGCACCACAATATACACAACACTCGATGCTTCGTTCCAGAATTGTGTAAAAGCGATCGAAAATTAAAAAATTTTAAGATCATACTTCACAGGATCATTTCTGTAGTATATCTTCACACATTCTCTACTCACGTAGAGAGTGGTCGCAACCTCGACGATGAGTCGAAGTTTCGCATCCTGAGCGTGAGGCAGGCTCTTGGGATTCCTCTAGGAAACCCTTGTAGCCATCGATGATCGTTCAACTGGAATTGTCCAGCTACGGATGCGAAACAATCTGAGGGGTTGCATTTTAACACTAATTAATATAATGATATCCCAGTCATAAATTTGGAGACCCGTGCATCAATTTCGAAATTTATTATGGTTCGATTAAATTTAGGGTCAGAAGGGTTAAAGGTTCGACTGTTTAATTAAACAAAGCATTGCGATGGCCCTAGCGGTGGTTGACGCAATGTGATTTTTGCCTAGTGCTCTGAATTGGAAAGCTGTTTTATGAAGAAATGAATACGTGAATTGCAAATGCAACAATACAAAAGAGAATTCTATATAAGAAATAAAAAGAGTTAAACTGAGACTGAAAGAATCCGACTGTTTAATCAAACAAAGCATTGCGATGGCCCTGGCGGGGGTTGACGCAATGTGATTTTCGCCTAGTTCTCTGAATTGGAAAGCTGTTCAATGAAGAAATGAACCTTTGAATTGCAAATGTATTAATACGAAAAAGAATTCTATATATAAAATAAAAAAAGGGAAACAGGGACTGAGAGAATCCGACTGTTTATTTAAAACGAAGCATTGCGATGGCCCTGGCAGTGGTTGACGCAATGTGATTTTTGCCTAGTGCTCTGAATTGGAAAGCTGTTTAATGAAGAAATAAATCCGTGCTCGAGCATAGTTTATTGTAGGTACCGATTCTAGAAAGAGACTTTTGAAAACCAATCATTCATATTTTCTTATTTACTTCTGGTTCAAACTGACGTTTTTTACAACAGATAGTTACAATTTTCGGGCAGTTTCATTATTTCTTTGACCGTAATGAGCCTCAAAACAGATAGATGGCAGCACCAATAACACTGTACTCTGTTGTTCGTCCTAAATTCGATGACCTCTCTTTGAAAACGCAAATATGTTAAGATCATACTTCACAGGATCATTTCTGTAGTATATCTTCACACATTCTCTACTCACGTAGAGAGTGGTCGCAACCTCGACGATGAGTCGAAGTTTCGCATCCTGAGCGTGAGGCAGGCTCTTGGGATTCCTCTAGGAAACCCTTGTAGCCATCGATGATCGTTCAACTGGAATCGTCCAGCTACGGATGCGAAACAATCTGAGGGGTTGCATTTTAACACTAATTAATATAATGATATCCCAGTCATAAATTTGGAGACTTGTGCAACAATTACGACATTTATTATGGTTCGATTTAATTTATAGTCGGAAGGGTTAAAGGTTGTAGTTATCATTCTACGAGATGCAGGAAACAAGTTGCAGAATGTACTCCTAATCCAAGACGAATGCTTTCAGAACTCTAATGATTTCATTACGATACTGAAATAATTTTACTTAAATTTTTTGCTTCAAAATTCTCAAATATGTATTTTGAAACTTATTTTCATCTCATTCACTTTTCTTCTGGTCGAGACGAAAAAACGAGTTTTGTTCAAGTGTAATTCCAATCTTCACGTAAAATTGTTGAAGAATACTGATTTATGAAGTATCAACCAAGTGCCGCAGGTTCTTTTCATCTGATGCGACAAAATTTTGTGTTCCACTTTGAGCGTAATGCATTTATTTTTTGATTGATCGAATTGCATCGAACAAACTCAATGGTTTGATCAAGTCGTTGAAGATTTCTTGAATTCTCTAAGAATATTCCAATGTTAAGAAGAACAAGGAAGACTCATTTTCAGAATCGCTGAAATTGACGACTTGATAAAAGAACATTTGCGCATAAATCTTAGCGCGGATTGTTTATTATTCGAATGCCAGATAAAATTGTCGCGAAACGTGAAACCCAACGCCCTCAAATGCGCGCGGAATGGTTTTATTTTCGCTAGATAAAAAACAACCTGCGTCACGTTGAAATTGCGATGTTTACATGTCAGCTTCTTATCTCTGGCGTTAGACGATAGAACAAGAACAACACCTCTGCACCCGTGGGAATTGGCTTGATTAAATGCTCGGTTCTGTGGCGGAAACTGAATTTTTTCCCAGGAGATGAAAAACTTCTCCTGTTTCGAGAAAAATTCCAACAAAGTTAATCTCTTCTGCTTCACGAAGACCCTCCTTAATTCCACAGCATTACCCCATAAAATAATTTGTTATTGAAGACAGTATCATTATAAGCAATCACAAAATCAGATGGTATTTCAATTCTCGAATTCACTTTAAGAAGTCCTGTCTTTTTTAAATTCACAGTCAATTTATTAGGTGTACAACTTCAGCCGTTTTGCAGTAGTTGAAATAAATAGATCTTAGATGTCATACAATAAGCTTAGGCATTTTTAAATATACCGACATCGAAATATTTTCTGCATCATGAAGTTTTTGTCGATTAAGTTATGCCTCCTATTTTGCATCTTCGAAAACCTTATCATCTTGTCATCTAATACCTTGACTTTAAGTTGACATGTTGATGAGGATTGTTTATTTTATGGTTTCAGAGAAAGTGACACAATCTTTTAGTTATTACCTTTTAGAAATTCTGGACAAAGACTCAGAATATTTTTCTCACGTGACTCATTCTCAACCAACACTCTGGAACCATAAATAACCATTATTCCATAAGTGCTTTTCAGTTTGCATTTTTGCAATGGGTTAAAAATTTCAAATCAATTTGATGAATGAATTGAATTCTCTTGCTGTTCTGTCTTTTTTTATTTTCAGGTTGGAGTTCGTGTTTGGAAATGTCCTTCTTTATAAAATATTCAGATACAATAATTTTATTTTATTTTTTTACGGGGAGACAAGGTTTTTCAGCTGAGGTTTTTTTCCCTGGCCCTATAGTATCGTATGATACTAGTGATGATAGTATCGTATGATACCATAGTATCATACGAAGAATGTTATGGTACCCCGTTCTTTTTTTCAACTCAACTTAGGTACTTTTTGTTTCAACATTTATTGTATTATTTTAGCTCTCTAATTCAAAAAAATATATACAGGGTATACCAAGTTCGACGGCCTATTGGGCGTTTTTGGGGAACTGGACCTATTTGAAATCTGAAAATTTGGATTATTTTATTGTTTGACATTATCTACCGATCTAAAATAATCTTGGAGGCTGACCACTTTCAGTTATACAGTTTTTTTGTTTTTGAATTCTATAGAGTATGCAATTCTGAATACATTCGTACTCAAAACGTTGCATTCGTCAAAATACTTGCCAAAATATTGAGAAAAAACTGAAGAAAAAAGGGAGATGAGTGAATTCGGTAAATATTTGTTATTCCTAACCTAGATATAGTAAGCACAAACCGTTTTCACATATATAAAGGTGAAGAATGTGGAAATATTGTACATTTTCAGAATTTTGAAAAACCCGCCACAGGGTGTTCCAAATGTTGGTTCAAAAATTGGTATCAAGATTGACCCATCACTTTCGTTATTCAAATTAGAACCCTATTTTTTCATGATTGCGTTGGATTGTGCGAAGAAAAATGATGATAATGTTCCAACATGTTAATGCTCCTAAAATTAATAATTCTTGAGTTATTCAGGATATATGATTTTATGTCGTACGTACCGTCAAATTCATAGAATCTGTTTCATATCAACAATGACCTCGGTCATAAAAGAGTGACTTCCTCTTTTCTGAATATATTTATCATTGTTGATGTAAAAGAGATTTCATGAATAGAAACAGAAAATCCTAAATAACTCAAGAATTACTAATTTTAGGAGCATCAACATTATCTTCATTTTTCTTCGTAGAATCCAACGCAATCAGAAAAAAATAGAGTTCTTATTTGAAAAACGAAAGTTATGAGCCAATCTTGATCCCAATTTTTGAACCAACATTTGGAACACCCTGTGACGAGTGATTCAAAATTCTGAAAATGTACAATATTTCCACATTCTTCACCTTCATAAATGTGAAAACGGTTTGTGCTTACGATATCTATGTTAGGAATAACAAACATAATACCGACTACACTTATCTCCCTTTTTTCTTCAGTTTTTTCTCGATATTTTGGAAAGTATTTTGACGAATGCAACGATTTGAGTACGAATGTATTCAGAATTGCATACTCTCAAATTCGAAAACAAGAAAACCGAAAAAAAATTTTCACTCCCTGTATAACTGAAAGTGGTCAGGCTCCAAGAATATTTTAGTTCGGTAGACAATGTCAAACAATAATATAATCCCAATTTTCAGATTTCAAATAGGTCCAGTTCTCCAGAAACGCTTAATAGGCCGTCGAACTTGGTACACCCTGTAAATATATCTATATATAGTGTATAATGGCGAAGTGTAGGTACCATGTGGTCGTGTACGGTCCGACCTACCGTATCGACTTGAATAAACGGGTACCCCTTAATCCTTGTACCCATACCTGTGTAACTGTCATCCGAAATTTTATTTATCTTAATGGAGTCATTAGCGGTGTCGAAACCTCTGTTCTTCGATATCCCCCGTACGGATGTATCAACACGTGTCCGTCGCATTTTAGATCCGTGGGCGCGTCCGACATGCAAATAAGACGATCTACGACCTCTAGACCCGGTAGGTGGCGCTTTAATTAGTCCAGGAGCAGCACTTGTTTGATACTTTTAGTTCGCTTAATCGATAACCTACAAGAAATTGGCAGTTTTTCACATTATTGTTCAGAAAGGTTCAGAAACGATCAGATTCACTTCATCATCATTGTCTTTTTATGCGCCATTACGAAAGTAAAGACCTAGAAAAGTAATATTTAGAATATGCCATTACAGAAGGTCAAAATCGCACCCAGTATTACATTTCAAAGGGATGCATCAATATGCATCTTCGACGTATGATTGAAAGTCTCAATTTTTCTTTAACAAGAAAAGAATCTCAGGGGGGCCGCAGCCCCATGCCTTGGTCTGAACCTATTCCAAAGTCGAGATGTCAAACTTTGGATAAATTTGGAGCCTTTCCGCTACAACAACCTGAGTTAGGCCACCCTGTAGCATTCCGATAGCCCTCTTAGTCTCAGCGTTTGTTAATTTACGTCTTGGCATTTTCAGAAAACTCGTTTCAAATCTAAGCCGTGATAAACTGACTCCATTTCAAAATAAGAACATTCATGATTCATATGCAAAGAAAAAAGATTGACGAAATGTCTCATACTGAATTTTATTGGATCAATTCAAGTTTCAAATGATTTAACAGCGATTTTCTCGAAGATTACATACTTTTCAAAACGATTGAATACGATATCCCTTACTCTTGGGACACCAGTATATTTTCTCTTTCTGTTCAAGTACTATTTCTTCTATAGTTTAAATTTTTAATTCTTCTCTGATCTGTTTATTGCTGATATGAATGATATATCATGGAACACCAAGAGCTGTTCTTATTGCTCTGTTCAGAGTTGTTCGAAGTTCTTTTTTCTCATAGTATAGTTCTCAACATAAAGAAAAACGAACGAATACCCTATCAATTGTACCATTATTAATTTTTTTGTTAAATTGCTTTTATCAGTATTTCGAACCCTCGGTTCACTACCTATTGGCATAAATTTTGATTTTTTTTATATACTTGAAACTCGAACATACGAACAACTTCATCACCCGAAATGGAAACCATTGCATCATCAGCAAACAGAGATATTAAACAGTTGAGAATTTTCAATAACGTTAATATACAAGAGAAAGAATAATGTTTCTAAAACCTTGATGATACTAAATTGTTTAATTTAACAACCTTTTATTTTCTATTATTCAAATGTGTGTATAGAACTTCACGTAGAATCGATGATTAATATTTGTTTTTGTCCTCTTATCAGGTCACAAAAAAAAGGTAAACCAAATAAGGATACTGTTTTCAACAAGTAATTCCTCTCAAAAATACATTCATGATGTAATATCTCAAAGAGTTTCTGAAATCCCCTCCCTAGACAACAAATTTGCGACATCCGATACACCCTGTATAGGTACAATCACCATAACCGACTCTTCTGTCTCTTGATCTCACCAACTCTCACTTTTCAACTTTTTTCGTCGTTCCCCTCGCTCTCCACCGGAATCCAGCGCGCTGTCGTCGGGTCGGTAAAACAGGAATTTATCAAATCGCGCCGTCGTGTTAAACGCGATACCTCTGAGGAACGGACGGGGCGGAAAAAAGTTATCGGCCGATCTGAAGAGGACGTGAGATATTCGAAACGTCCGAGAGAACGACCTGGCTCGACTTTTAATGCTGCGTTTTTGGAATTGTTATATTTCGGCCGCGGTATTTGGGAATAGATACGATCGTCGAAAGAATGGGAATGATGAGGATCCGCTCCTTTTTCGGGTACAAGAGAACAAGGTGTTGTTAGCTTCCAAACGATAGCGCAGACCTAATTCGGTGTGTATTTTGATTTGGAATTGAAGAAGTATTTTTCTTCTACCGCCTGAAAACTGCTTCAGCGTTCGTCGAATCGACAATGAGATTCCTCATGGTTCAGCTTCGAACCCAACATTTTTTATTTCGTAGTTTTGGATGGACAGAGATATGCGATATATAGCTTTGTTGGCCTTGAAAAAGTTGGAAAAGTCCAACGAAACGTCGTCATTAGTCCAAAAAAGGTCCTAGTTTCTTTCATCTACCAATTTCTCCTGTTCCTGTGAAACCATTTTCTGATCATTATTTTTACTTTTACCTAGAACTTTGACTAATCAACCCCTAACCGCAAGTTTACTCTTTCAGTCCAATAAGTGAGCTTTCGAACGATTTTCAACAGCTTTAAATCCATTTTTCATTCGATATACTTTTATATTTCGGGATTAGAGAACAAAAAAAAAAAGAAGAAACACTGACTTTGCCTGTCCGGAATTTATTGACGGGGAGTATATTATATTTGACAATAAGTACTGTTAGAGTCTGTACAACTATGATTCCCCCAGAAGAAATTTGGAAATGCATTGAAAGTATGCCACGTCGTATGGTAGAAGTGATGAGATTGCGAGGTGGAAATACACGCTATTAATTTTCAGCTGTTTGTTTATTTTTACTAGTCGATAAGGCATTGTAATGTTTCAAATTGTTATAAAAATTGAAAGAATGCAACACTTTCTTTGAAAATATGTATCTTTTTTTTAAGCAGATACTGACGTAAATCAAAAACCATTTTGTTGAGAAAGGCTCACACTTGAAACTGAATGATATCAAATTTCCCGCCTCAAATTCACCACAGAGTGTTTAGAAATGAAGAGTATAAAACAAGGTTTCGTTTCACCCTGTATAACAGATGAACTACAGGTATTTTCGCCAAGTAAATTTCAGGATAATATAACAAAACCCAAATCTATACCTGGTGAAAATTTCAACAAAATCGGAGAACCAAGAAGAAAGATACAGGGTGTTGGATTTGACGAAAATTTTGCCTGTCCGGAATTTATTGACGGGGAGTGTATAGTGTATAATCACGTCGCAAGTCACAAATGTAAGAAGAACACAATAATAAGATAATTGACACATCACCTTTTTCTTCCCATACAATTCAACTTTTTTTCCATTAATCCAAGATCCCGAGGCTGTATGACGTAACTTATTTTCAGTTATAGGGTGATTTTTATATATGTTTCGTAGAATATTATTTCTTATATACTATATATACCATATAAGGGCCAGACACTTTCTATGGCCAAAAACTTTTGTCAAACCTATGAACCTATTTTCACATTTCTGATTTTCAAAGATGTTATTGAGGTAAATATCAAATTATGTTTCATAAGTTAGACAAATTGTAGTGACTAAACATCCCCTGAACACAAAAACTATTCAGGTGAATAATATATGTGACAGGGGTTGTTTATTCACTACAAATTATCCAACTTATGAAATACAATAAGATAGTTAACTCAATAACATATTTGAAAATCATGTGAAAATAAGTTCATTCTTTTTTTTGGCGGCTTTAAAGTAGTGTGGCCTGCGTAAAGGCAAACAATTTTTTTGTTCACCTGTTTATTCTTTTCTTTAAAACACGAAAAATTCGTTTGAAATATCTGGAATGCTTTATCCTTCTCTTTGACCTAGTAATTAAGAACGTTCTAAAATGATGCGGACGTAGGTAAATAATGAACCTTTGTTTTTTTTCGCTCTAAGCTTCCTAGCCAAAACAAAATGCATCCGTCATCCACGCATCGCCGCCTTCCACGCGCGCGGATTTCACCCGAAATAACAAAATTCCTAGCAGCCAAACGACGTCGTAACGACGACGCTAAACAAATAAGCGAGCAAATAATACACTACATGCGCTACGATTTGCTTAATAACCGTCATAACTTTCCGCGGTTCGTTTCGCCTTTTTTTTTCACAGCCTCCTTCGATATTTCAGTTGTCCAAGATTCTATTTGCGTCCCCGCCCACCGCGAGCGACAGGTCGCCCACCCAAAATGCGCTTCTGGGATCGACCGTGAGGTCATCTGTATCGAAAATCGATCTTCGACCGGAATTCTAGGATTTTGAATTCGGTATGATATTATTATCCAACCCGGAGGATCAAATATGAGGATATATCAGAAATTGATATACAGTTCACATTTTTCAATTTCTATTTATTCCTTTTCTCCGTAGAAAATGAGAATATTGTGTCCAAAAATTTTTGGAATACGTCAAATAGCGCCCGAGATATCGTGTTATAAACATGAGTGGATCCGCGTGACGTCACTTTACATCCAACGACTAGCGAGGGCCTTTCGTCTCACGGAGTGCGATTTGCGAATGTAGTATGACGTCACATCGCCGCGAGGAATTCAATATTCACGGAGTTGTAAAATCCGAACGACTGGGTCTTTTCGACTGAAACAAAAACTAGTGATTTCATATACATATAGGTTATACTGTGACAAGTTTCGATCGATTTTGCATACCTGTGAACATTCCTCATTCAGTATATCCCTTGGCAGTTTGTTGAAAAATTTCAGACATCTGTACTCTGTTTGCCTTTGACTGGTTGATAAACTGTGCTTCGGTAGAGAACGTTGTCACGTTCTAGTGTTGTAATTCTGCCATTCTTTCTGAAGTATCCTCTACATGATTCTCTTGGCGTTAAATTTTCTATTATTCTTATTGCTTTCTTCTGTAACATTCTACAAACCATATATAAAAATCAGCCATGTGGAAATAAACTACGTCATACAAATCTGGGATCTTGGACTAGTATTTTTGATTTAGATATCATGATCTGGGATGGTCTTTCATTGTTTGATTGAGAAGCTGCATAAACTGAGAACACCTCCTGTAATTCCCCCCATGGAAGTATGTTTCTCAAGTCCTCATCTGCAACCATATTCAATAATCCACCTCCACTTGAAACCAATTTATTCAATTGAAGCTGTATGGGTAGTCGAGTTGGAATCGAATTATTCAAAAGGATAAACGCTCAATTATTGTTTGTCGTGATTGATCGCTTCCTCTGCTCTGTTCCCAATTTAAAATAATTCGTGCAAGCGCACTCTAACACGTATATCACGCAACGTTTGCCCTTATGCTTAAACGGTACAAGTAGCCGCTATTAGGCCTTAATTCAATCAATTTTTTTCATCAGATATATGAGGGCAGACATGCCCGTTCGTGAACAGGGATTTATAACGAAATAACGATGTTGACTGATGCGATATTCAAATAGCATAAAGCAGCCCAAGATGGTTGATTTCAATTCGCGATGAAGGGAAGAAGAAGAAGACCTGATATAAGAAACCGTGTCACGGGAGGGCCCATGCATTGAAGGGGTTGACTGATTATTTGATTATAGGAATATAGTTTCAGTTTTTTAGATATAGGACGTATATAAACGAATAGTAAGGGAAATACAATTGGAATTTGAAGGCGGTGTGGCAATGAGGATCTAGGCTTCTTCAAGATTTTTCGTGTTCGAAGATAATATTGGACTAATAATAATAACAATAATTTTAATAGCCGATTTGGGCACAGGCAGGCCTGCTAGCAATAATAATAATAATGATAATTCCTTATTTGCCATAATTATACTAATTTCAAACTGACAATAATGAGGCAAAAAGGATGTTAAAGACAATTAAAAAAGATTCAAGTTAAACCCTCAAAATACATATCGATGTAACAATAAACCAATATTTATTTTTCTTACAATGCTCATATAGGTGCATAAATGTACCACAAAAACAATATGAAAACAAAATGAAATGAAAATATACGTCGTCTAATAACAAACTACCCATAATTCTTCGGGATCAATACAGATACATCTTGTAACTGATGAACCAACAAAGCTGCAGGTAAGCTAGTGAAAAAGAAAAAGGAAAAATTTACACTGCGCAAAAAAACGCACCTCATGGAAATCTCAAATTTATTCTACAACTGAAGGTGTTCTCAATGACAATTGACATCGAAGGGCGCGTTTGGATATCCATTGGGAAGGGGCCGATTGGGAAAGAGTTCTATTCACAGATGTCTCTCGATTTGCCTCTATCATTGTGATCGACGTTCCCTTGTATACAGACGTCCACATGAAAGATATGCTCAGTGCAATTTCCTGAATACTACTGGTTTCCTGGGAGGATCGATTATGGTATGGGGCGGAATATCTTTGACAGCTCGCACAGACCTAGTGGTCGTTGATAATGGAGCTATGAATGCTGATTAGTATATAAGGAACATTTATGGACGATAATGCCAGACCCCATCGTGCGCTCATCGTTCAGGAGCACCTTGTAGAGCTTAAAGTCTCTCAGATGGAATGGCCAGCAAGAAGTCCAGATCTCAATCCGATTGAGTAAGTTTGGGACAACCTCAATAGAAGGCTGAGAAGTTCAGAACATCATCAAGCTACTCTTAATGACTTAGAAGTCCAACTCGGAGAAATCTGGGAAGGATTACATCAGGACATTTTAAGATCACTCATTTTGAGTATGAGCCGTCGTTGCCGAGCTGTAATCAACGCAAGGGGTGAAATACCAAGTATTAAACCACTTATCAGCATTTCAGTATTTTGAAGAATGTTCATTTCTCTTCTTTCACATAAGATGCGGTGAAATCCTGAATAATTCTTCCATTTAATGTGCCTTGTTTCGTTCAGAACCTTCCCGAGAGAACATGAAAAATAAGTTTTAAAGTCAATGTAGAGTTAACTTTCATCAAAATGAGATTTTCAGAATCTTCAAAATCATTATGAAACTACTTCATCCACTGATTAACTAATTAAAAGTTTGAGAGGATAAACCTCTTTCTGACATCCGACGAGTACGTCGATAATACAAAACCTACACCCGCCCACACCCCAAAAAAAAAATCTCCTCGTCTCACCGACCACCATTAAAATACGCCAAAATAGTAAACAAACGTAAGCGGTCGTTCTAATCGCAAATAGACGCTAGACAATCGCCCAACTGCGGGAGCTTTTCCAGAACACTAAAGCCGCCCACACCACCCCATTAAGGCCAGCTCCAATAACGCCCATCTCGGCTGGGATCTCAATTCTCAATACGCGGAGAGACTCGCATCTTTCATCTCGAGATTTTCGACGGGATGAGATCCGACATCCATCATGCCGTTGCGAGGAAGAAGCGTGCCCACGTAGGTGCGTGGGCGCGCCCGCGCCCACGCTCACGCCCGGCCACATGCTCCAAGAAGAAGGTTTGTGGCGCGAGAGAGTTCAAGAACGCTACCGTCTTCTGTGCTTTATGGCCTGCTCGAAGTCGCGAGGATGGTTATTCGACAAGTGGGCTCGGATTGATGGTCTTCCGTGGCATCAACTGGCAGGAGGATGGTACCTTCTTAGATGCGGAAAGTCGTGGAATATACACTGCGCGAAAAAATTAACGCACATTTTGAAAATCTCGATTTCAATGAAAGTTATATCTACATTGACCTTATAACCTATTTTTTGTGTTCTCTCTAGAAGGTTTTGAACGAAACAAGACAGATTAAATGGAATTTCAACGAATCTTATGTGAAAGAAGGCCAATGAACAATTTTCAAAATGCTGATAACTGATTTAATACTTGGTATTTCCTAAGTCAAGAGTAGCTGGATCATTTTCTGAACTTCTCAGCCTTCTATTGAGGTTGTCCCGAACCTGCTCAATCGGATCGAGATCTGGACTTCTTGCTGGCCATTCCATTCGAGAGACTTATCGTCCATAAAAATAAAATTTTCACCAATGTATGGAGCAAATGGCACTACATGCTCTTCAAGAATGTTCCTTATATACTTATCAGCATTCATAGCTCCATTATCAACGACCACTAGGTCTGTGCGAGCAGTCAAAGATATTCCACCCCATACCATAATCGATTCTCCCCCAAAACCAGTAGTATTCAGGAAATTGCACTGAGAATATCTTTCTTGTGGACGTCTGTATACAAGGGAACGTCGATCACAATGGTGGAGGCAGAATCTAGACTCATCTGTGAAGAGAACTCTTTCCCAATCGGCCTCTTCCCAATGGATATGCTCTCTTGCAAAATCCAAACGCGCCCTTCGATAGGCTGGGGTAAGAGCTGAGCCTCTTGCTGCTACACGAGGCCTTAAATCATATTCTCTGAGGCGATTTCCTATTATCTGAGTGATTATTTGCTCAGGCTGATTTGAAGGAGGCGAGCAGTTGCAAACCGTTGTCTCAACGAAGAAACTCTCAAGTAACGTTCTTGAATGGCAGTTGTTAACCGTGGTCTACCCTGTCCTGGTCTTCGGACATTCATACCTGTCTCCTTGAATCGCTGCAACATTCTGGACACACTTGTATGGGAAACTCCAAACAATTCTTGTATATGTCCACTCTTCTTCTCGTAAAACAACCGCTTGGGCACATTCCTCTTGGGTCAAATTGCATGTTTCGCGTTGCATAGCGATCGAGTGTAGAAAATCAAACGAAAGAAAAAATATTGATCACTAGAATTGATCGAGAACAACTGATTTTAGAATGTAGCCAATACATTCAAAATCTGATAATATCATCTTTTTTTACTCCTGCTGGGAAAAAATATCTGTATTGAAGAAAAACGTTGAAAGTGGATAACATTTGCATGCATAATTCTGATAAAAATAATTATCATTGAGAACACCTTCAGTTGTAGAATAAATTTGAGATTTCCATAATGAGCGTAAATTTTTTCGCGCAGTGTAGAATCAACGTTTATTTTCACGGGGGAGTAATTAAACGTGGGAAGTGGGCATTACTTGGTGCGACAGACTCGATTTTGTACGATGACAGAGAGGCAGAAGTTTCAGCCCCATCGTCAACAATCTTAGTTCTCTGTGGTCTATAACCACTCCTCATAATTCTTCTTCTTTATGAGCCTTGTCAGTTTGGTCACAGCAGTCTTCAACAAGCCGTGCCCATAGAAACGAAACGTTGCTCGACACTCTTCCTATGTTAGTAGGATCAGAGTAATTCGAATAAATAATTTTCGCAGAAATCTCTGAATACTTCAAAAACAGCGAGGGTTCAGGAGAACATTGAATGTATGTTTTGTTTTGAACGATAAGAAAAAGTATGTAGTTTCCAAAACACCCAGGAGATACAATCATTAAGAATATTTTTAAATGATATAAACTACACAGTCCGTCTTGGCCCCTCTTAGTTTCTCAAGAAATAAACAATATATGTTCTGGAAATGAGATATTTTACTTAATTTCAACTAGAATACATTTGATGAAAAATCTTGTTTGTACTGTGAATATGAACACAGTTTAAAACTGAATGTATCCGGACGCCACTGGTTTCGGCGTTCGGGAGTTTCCGGAGATTCGGTCTGATATAGTTGGCCGCTCTTTTAACACCGGCAATTCACCCGGGAATACGTGAAAGAACATCTCGTAGTAACGCTAGATCCTAAAATTGGACGGGCATCAATTTGTTGTGCGAGGGAACACGTGTAAACGAACGCAACGTAAATATTTGCCAGATCTTTTCAACGCATCAAACACTATAGGAAAAAAAAAACGAGAGAGCATCTCTGTCCGACGATTGACGAGCAATTTGTGAGCTCAGATCGAACAAACATTCTGATGGATAAGTCTCTTGTTGGAGCGAAATAACGCTTCCGATATTCTGAGAACTTTATATGGAATTTCAACCTTATAAACTCATAATTGAGTTGAAAAACAACAAAGAAATTGATACCAATTTCGTCAATGCGTGATGAATGTCCTAAAATTCCCGAAATTCGATAGGCGTTGGCAACGCAGCACATCTCTCCTGTCATTACTTTTCTATGGTCCAGACCGACTTGGCCCGCAGCGGGTCTGACAGGCACCACATCTGACAGGCTAGAAGGCGAGAGTAGAAAATTTTTTCGTTCCTACCGCGTAGTTAAAAGGGCGATCAACTTTGACGAGATACATTTCCTCCTATGGAAATTGCGCATCGGACGAAAACGAGATTAACGCTTATCTTGGTGCCCGTTGCATTCGCTATCGTTCAACGTTTCGGATTAATGCACCCATAGGCAATAGAATCAGGTTGAATGCTCCTTGTTACAAAGCAGAGGATAGACCAGAACCACCGCCAATTCGCGAGGAGTGTTGGCAACCGTGGGAATTTGACAGATGACGTTGATGATTCTATGATCGAGGTATTTGTCACTACCCAAATTACAACGCAGCAATTTCAACTTCATATATTAAAATCTGTTAAAAAGAATTGGTTCTGAATTCAACATAAGAACTGTTTCCATAACAAAAGATGATTTACGATCTTTACTAACAAAAACTAAACCTTTGAATGAGAACCAGAAATCAAGAAATTGTATTTACAATATTCCCTGTATTTGTGGAAAATCTTTTACGGGAGAAACATCGAGACCATTAGAAATCAGAAAACGTGAACATGAGAATAACATAAAAAATAGAGATATTGATAGATCGCAGATAGCAGATCATGTGTGTTCCAATACCGGCAATCACGTGATGTATTGGAATGGAACAAAAATTCTAATGAAGGAACCTGATGGTTATGAAAGAAAAATCAAGGAGTCAGCTTGTATTTTGTTGGATGAGGCTAATAATCTCGCCAATTGTTCAGTAAGAATAGATCGAATTTGGATGGATTTATTGAAAAAAGAACTAGTTTCAGGGAATTTCGAAATAAAATAACGATATCAACATTTAGTAGTCAATATTGATCTATGTTAATCATATATTGACAAATGTCAATCCAAAAATGTTGAATGAAACCTAGTAATTGTCTGACGAAGGAGTCTGATTTAGACTCCGAAACGTTACGCTTAAGAGTTCAAAGTGTTTTTTTTTTCGTTCATTGTTACACCGACCAAAATTTCAAAGAAAATATTGTTAAATGGTATACAGATGGTTCTAAAACCAACACGGGATCTGGCGCTGGGGTTCAAAGGGCCAAAGCCAAGTGTGCACTATCATTATTGTCCTGTGAGTGTTCTGCAAGCAGAAATATTAGCAATTGAAAGATGTCTAGACTTTAATCTAGAAAGAAACTATCGGAATTGCAACATAGCTATTCACTCAGATAGTCAAGCTGCTATTAAAGCACTGAACTCCTATGTCATCGACTCAAAGTCGACATGGGAATGTCGGATCAAACTCAATGAGGTAGGCAAGAAAAATGAGGTCTCTTTGATCTGGGTTCCTGGTCATTCGGGAATCACAGGTAACGAAGAGGCCAACAAACTTGCCAGAGAGGGTGCTCAGAAACCACTCTGTGGTATACGAAAATGTACCTATAAGAAAGACTTCTGGAGAAGGAGAAAACTGAAAGAGAAACACTCTGGCAGAATCTCCCAGGGTTGGGTCACTCCAAAAAGTTCCTTCGGAATTCTGAAACTGCCAGGCCCCTCTTTCGCCTAGGGCACTTTGGGCAAGTGCCCAGGGCCCCGCGATCGATAGGGGCCCCGCTCAGATTAATTGTTCCGAACTGAAAGGATCGAAGATTTCCTCAATAACATTTGTAAATTCCCCATTTCATAGAAAATTCACCTATATTATTATACAACTGATTTATTCGAAAAGACCTCAACTGTTCTTTATTTCGAAATTACCTTTCGCGTACTAAAATTACCTTCAGGTAAAAAGGCAGAAGTGATCATTCACAATAATTCCAAATGGATTGGAATTCAGAGTCTTTTATCAACAAGTTCTCGAAGGTTGCAATTTTTATGACCCTTGCTCATTCATACTGGTATACACTAGATAAGAGCAATTATTAGTTTGTGTTATTTGTTGGGGTGGTTAGCCATAAAACATCTGTTCGAATCGGGTTGTTGATCACATTCTTGTATTCATTGGGAAGCTTCCAAGGAAATCCCCATTTAACTACATAATTTCAGACAGCGCTACAAGACAATAAATCAGTTGCGTACTTATCAGAGGGCCACGCAGAACTCGCGGTGCAGGGAGGTTCGGCACCAAAGGGGCCCCCAAGTCAAACTAAAAGCATAAAATGACGCCCCAATTATTTCATTCTATTGAACTTGCCGGTTCGCGAGATTTTTCCCATGATATAATGAACAAAACTCATACAAAGAAGGTAAAATTATCGTTCCTAAAAAATAGAGAAATACTCCTGAATTATAAAAAAATATATGAGTTTTCCAGTAATTCAATTCGAAAGTTGAATTATCACTCAATTACTTCATGTGCTACCCTGTTTTCAAGGGTTTTTTAATATACCATCAAGCTTTTCGGGACTCTCCTTAAATGTGTCGCAAACACGTCTATCATACTTTTGAGCTTACTTAACTTTGGACAAAAGTGGCCAGAAGCTTGGTTATCGACAAGTTGATGGATATGTTTGCACAGAAAAATTAAAAAACGTGAATGCAATTTTGTTATAAAATTTTTTTTCAAATTCTTACCATTTCCAAGTGTAATTCAGAAACCGTCAAGTGTATTTCAGATTAGTCACTTCAATTTCAGAATGCGTCAATTGAATTTCAGATTAGTCAATTAAATTCCAGAAAACATCGAATGTATTTCGGATCACTCATTGAATTTCATTCGATATTTTCTGAAATTCAATTGACAAATCTGAATAACATTTGATGTTTTCTGAAATACAATTGACTAATCTGAAATACAAGTGATGCCTGAATATCAACTGACGGTTTCTGAATTACAATTTTTTTCATATTTTCCAAAATATTGGAGGTATCGAAATTGTAATTGCATATTCGTAATCTGCGACCTCGGATTAATATAATCTATTCATCTCGTTAGTATAGAAAAAAAAAAAAATTTTTTTTCGAAAATTTAAAAAAAGGTATACCGAATATGAAAATTATTCCGAGAAAATTTTTTTTCATTCTATATTGATGAAGTGAATAGATTATATTAATTCGAGGTCGTAGATTACGAATATGTAATTGGAATTTCGATACCTCCAATATTTTGGAAAATATTACAAAAATTCCAAAATTTTTCTGGAAAATCGGTAAACTTTGAAGAGCAGATATAAGAGAAGTATGGATGCTATAGTTCTGGTCTTTTCCCCATATTATAGTACGTTCCTTTGAGAATAATATGGTGTATTCACCTTTTTTCTATTAAGGATATTTCAGATTTCGTTACGTTTTCCGCAAAGGTCTATTTTTCGGAAAATTCAAATCGTTATAATTTCTACAAAAAATTAAAAAAAAAAAAACGAATATCATATTCTTGATCTACGCCCACGAATTAGTTTATAATCTCAATTTGGTCGATCAATTCAAAAAAAAAATTTTGGCCAAAAATCGCAAATTTTTCCATACATATGTATGGAAAAATTGCCAAAAATTCGATTTTCGAATTTATCGACTAAATTCATGTTATTAGTTAATTCGAGGGCGTAGATTAAGAATATGCAATTACTTTTTTTATAAAACGATTTTTGTAGAAATTATAACGATTTGAATTTTCCGAAAAAAGGGCCTTCGCGGAATAATTTACGAAATCCAAAATATCCCTCGTAGAGAAAGGATAAATACACTATTTTATTTTCAGAGAAACGTACTATAATATGGAGGAAAGACTAAAACTATAGCATCCATACTTTTTTTATATCTGCTGTTCAAAGTTGGCCGATTTTTCTAAAAATTTTTAGACTTTTTCGAATATTTTCCAAAATATTGGTAGTATCGAAATTGTAATAACATATTCATAATTTACGACCTCGAATTAATATAATCTATTTATCTCGATAATATAGAAAGAAAAATAAAAATTTTCGGAAATTTTAAAAAAGGTATACAGAATATGAAAAAAAAGGTATACAATTGGAAATGGTTAAGTTTCTAGTTACTTTCATATCAGAATTTACATTATTTTGTTCAGAAATTTTTGTTATTCAATATATAAATTATTTTCATAACTTTTTTGTCATAATTTCCCTTTGAAAAACTTCAGAGAAATCTTATCATGAATAATAGATCTATAGAGGGGAGGCCGAATTTACGCCACGCCACCACAAGAAATTTCAGGGGATTCCAGGCTAAAAAATCCCTTCCCCCTTTCGAGTATGGAAATTCCGAAAATCGGCAAAATTCTCTCGATTTGATAATTAAATTACATCACGGCATTTACATACCGTGGCTATGTGTGTCGTGAATAAACCTACTCGGCGGTAGGGAATTCCCCTGTATTTGTATTTTGTATGTAGTATTGTGGGTAGGGGCCCCATTATCCTAATGTGCCCAGGGCTTCCAAGAGGTTAAAGACGGCCCTGGAAACTGCAAGATCCAAAAGACATTTGGATCTCAGTAAGAACCAACTACACCTCCTCACTGGCTTTCTTACAGGGCATTGTCGCCTCAGAAAGCACTTGCTGAGAATGGGCGTATCAGACACTGACGAGTGTAGATTCTGTGGGGAGGAGGAAGAAACTCCTCTTCACCTAGTCACAAAACGCTTTGGCATTGTAAGCCAAAGGAAACAATGCTTTGGTCAAGAGACCTGTAGGAGTGAGGAATTAGCCTCACTGAAGCCTTCCAAGATATTGGATTTCATAAGATCTCTGGGACTGGAAGGCGAGCTGTAAAGCTTTGTCAGGGGGCACAATAGACCATCAGGTCGCATTGGACTGCAACTTAATTTGTGTCATAAACTGGACCGTCATACTCAATTATTGGTCGAATGTTTGTATGTATAGAAGCAGTGGCGTAACTGGGCGTGGGCGACGTGGGCGACCGCCTACGGCCTCGCGCCGTTAGGGCCTCGCGGCCCAATGATCCCCTTTCCCTCTAAGATAAATTATTTTATTTACAGATGTATGAAGATTTTTTTCTTTGTTGACGACGATTTCTATGTCGTACCTCTTAGCTAACCAACTTATCAACATTCTATAGCGCAATATATTTGAAGAAATTCACATAAACCTAAATCGTGCAAGGATTACCATTATACTCTGGTCGCCACCAGGGTGTGACAAGGGCGTACCTCCACCGCCCTAAATCAGAAAGAATATTTGACTGTGAGAGCAGCGATGAACCTGTACAGGGTATCCCGAATTGCTTGATTTTGACTGTTTTTGGTACTTCTGGACTAGATAGGGAAAAATTCTCAAAAGAGTCCTGGCCTCCTTTTTCGCGGAAACCATGAATGGAAACCTTTCCACGATATCTTTCTTTTGTTTTAGGAAAAATATAACCAAATTCTGATATTTCATCTATTTCGAAAATGTGCCATAACATTTTTATTTACGAAAATATGTGAAAATGATTGAAATGTTCACAGGAATTTATACATTATATTCTCTTATTTTCGTCTCGTCTACTGAGGGTGGAAAAAATAACTTTTTTATTTGAAAAATGAACGCATTTTTTTCATATTATATCATAGAAAAAATTAGAGATGAAAAATTTTAAAAGAATCTTAGTCCCAGTGAAAAAGTGCTTGTAAAAAGTTTTAATCGTTTTCAGATATTTTCGAAAATAAAAAAGTTATAACACATCTTTGAAATCGATAAAATATCAAAATTTTGTTAGATCTTCGAAAGAAATGAAGATATCTCGAAGCGGATTCTCCTATACTGGTGTTTTCACGAAAATTTAACCCAAGACTCCTTTCAACCTTTTTACTTATCTAGTCTAGAAGTACCGGCAAAATCAAGCAATTTCGGATATTCAGTACAGGGTGGGCAAAATTGGTGATATCTGAACTACACCTATTTCTCATAATGCCATCAACTACATTCCTCTATCTTCTTTGTTTCAGATTTATAATCCAAAATGACAAAATGGGCGATTTCAACTTTGGTCATTATCTCCTTTTCTGTTTGTGTTGAAATGAAAACATTATAGAGACACTTTTTTCATAGAATCCAGTTGCGTACTATGTTTTTTCCCAAGAGGTTTCCTTGCTGAGCTATAACTATAATATCAAGTTTTGTTTTATTTTCCTTAGGAAAATACATAGTAAGGTACTATACTCTGTTCAAACCTAAGCGAGAGCAATCGAACAAGGTTCGCTCAGCGGTAGGAGGGCCTTCGGATAGTTACTTTCCATCCAGAGTCCGATCGAGGAGATTTCACACAATCGTTCAGTTTCTCTGAGAATTCTGAATACAGCTGAATCACTCACCCCTGAGGATTTTGAAACAATTCCTACTAAGTCTCTTTTTGATAAATCAGGATGTTCTTCAAATTCTTTCGAAAAATGTTCAAAATTATCTCTTTCTCTTCAGCAGAGAAATGCGACTTTTTTTTGTGGTGGGCCCCACATATTACCCTTAGATGCAGTATCCGTTTCCGCGTTCGACATTTTTCTATAAACACTATAGACGCTTTGTCAAAAGATTTCCAACACAATACACTTTTCACAACAAAATCTATTAACACTTTGAACAGCTATACCTTCACAGTAGGTATTTTAACTATAACTCTTGTCAATTGAAAACTTCGATATTTATGCAAATCAAGATGGCTTTGACGGGAAAGGGCCCAAATTTGTTGTTTCCTGGAATTACTTTGTCGGAATCTTGCAAGATTCTTTTATTTCTTTCGTTTTAAAAGCTGCAGTTCAGGAATCACCAATTTTACCCACCTGTACAGTCTGCGAAATACAATGTATCAGGAAAGACTTTCTGCTTTGACAACTCCCTCTATCGAATCAGATTGAACATCCCAGCTGGCTTATGATGGCATAATTAAGCAGTTTAGTGAGGCTAGAAGCCGACAATTTTTATTTGATTTTTACTTCATTACTTGTCACATAATATTTCATGTTAGACAATTTCGGTTGTTTCATACGCAAACCTTTTTCCATCAAAGGGCCTCGCAATTTCATCTCGCCCACATATAATTGAGGTCCTGTTACGCCACTGTATAGAAGAGCGACATGCATTTATGGCATTCTGAAGCCTTGATACAGGTTTTATGAATGTCTTCTCTTGGTTCAAAAGAATTTGAGAACTTGCTTGATTTTTGTTGACCAGTTTATTCAAGAAGTCTGAATCAGAGATTACAGCCTGTTGCTCTTTGGATCGAGTCGACATTTGAATCGGAAAGTGCCAATCGACCACAGTTTTACAGCCAATTCCTTCAATGTCGTAAATCCGACTCATTACGTCTATGATCATCGTTCGGATAAGCTCAGAATTTCGCAGCTTTTCCAATCATTTTCAACGTCTCACTTCCTGCAAACTCGAAGAGTGACGATTTCCTCATTTTCAGTCGCCGCAAGACGATATGTCCTCCAACAAATCGAAGTTGACGCGATAAAACTCTCCGATCATTATCTCCTCATTACCTCGTTTCGCTCTGTGCGTCTCTCTCCTTACCGAACGCAGCTACTTACGAGCACAGAATAATATGCGGATTAACGCTTCGCCGTCGTCCTCGATTATCACATATGCGACTGGGCATCGCCATAGAATACAAACTTAATGATAGGTGTTCGACTACTAAAAGCATAGAATCGGTTCCATTATTTTAATGGGATGGGTCTCCAGATTTATGACGGGGACACAGAAAGGCGTTTACGTTGATATTGCGTTTACCGCGCCATCTGTGAAACAACGCGGTGGGGTTTGAATATTAAAGACTTTTATTTAATGACAGCGTAATGGATGATCAGTCGATGAGTTTTATGATGTTGGTAGATGGCAATTTTCCATTCAAATTAGTGATGAATGACAAAATTGCACGCTATTCCGTAGAGGAGATAAATCTTGAGATCTTTCAGCGCCGATAATGTATCTTCACGCGTCAGTGTCGTGCCTGGTAGAGTCTGGTTGGGTTATTCCAGAAATTCCAAAAAAGTAATGATATGTACTCAGGATATACTTTATCAAAACCACCAAAAGATGCCATTCTTCGAACACATGACGACTATTCTAATTCTATTCTAATTGACTATTCTAATTTTCTTACCATTTCCAAGTGTAATTCAGAAACCGTCAAGTGTATTTCAGATTAGTCACTTCAATTTCAGAAAGCGTCAATTGAATTTCAGATTAGTCAATTAAATTCCAGAAAACATCGAATGTATTTCGGATCACTCATTGAATTTCATTCGATATTTTCTGAAATTCAATTGACAAATCTGAATAACATTTGATGTTTTCTGAAATACAATTGACTAATCTGAAATACAAGTGATGCCTGAATATCAACTGACGGTTTCTGAATTTTCCAAAATATTGGAGGTATCGAAATTGTAATTGCATATTCGTAATCTGCGACCACGGATTAATATAATCTATTCATCTCGTTAGTATAGAAAGAAAAAAATTTTTTTTTTTCGAAAATTTAAAAAAAGGTATACCGAATATGAAAATTATTCCGAAAAATTTTTTTTTCATTCTATATTGATGAAGTGAATAGATTATATTAATTCGAGGTCGTAGATTACGAATATGTAATTGGAATTTCGATACCTCCAATATTTTGGAAAATATTACAAAAATTCCAAAATTTTTCCGGAAAATCGGTAAACTTTGAAGAGCAGATATAAGAAAAGTATAGATGCTATAGTTCTGGTCTTTTCCCCATATTATAGTACGTTTCTTTGAGAATAAAATGGTGTATTCACCTTTTTTCTATTAAGGATATTTCAGATTTCGTTACGTTTTCCGCAAAGGTCTATTTTTCGGAAAATTCAAATCGTTATAATTTCTACAAAAAATTAAAAAAAAAAAAACGAATAGCATATTCTTGATCTACGCCCACGAATTAGTTTATAATCTCAATTTGGTCGATCAATTCAAAAAAAAATTTTGGCCAAAAATCGCAAATTTTTCCATACATATGTATGGAAAAATTGCCAAAAATTCGATTTTCGAATTTATCGACCAAATTCATGTTATTAGTTAATTCGAAGGCGTAGATTAAGAATATGCAAATACTTTTTTTATAAAACGATTTTTGTAGAAATTATAACGATTTGAATTTTCCGAAAAAAGGGCCTTCGCGGAATAATTAACGAAATCCAAAATATCCCTCGTAGAGAAAGGATAGATACACCCTTTTATTTTCAGAGAAACGTACTATAATATGGAGGAAAGACTAAAACTATAGCATCCATACTTTTTTTATATCTGCTGTTCAAAGTTGGCCGATTTTTCTAAAAATTTTTAAAATTTTTCGAATATTTTCCAAAATATTGGTAGTATCGAAATTGTAATAACATATTCATAATCTACGACCTCGAATTAATATAATCTATTTATCTCGATAATATAGAAAGAAAAAAAAAATTTTTCGGAAATTTTAAAAAAGGTATACAGAATATGAAAAAAAAAGTATACAATTGGAAATGGTTAAGTTTCTAGTTACTTTTTTGTTATTCAATATATAAATTATTTTCATAACATTTTCGTCATAATTTCCCTTTGAAAAACTTCAGAGAAATCTTATCATGAATAATAGATCTATAGAGGGGAGGCCGAATTTACGCCACGCCACCACAAGAAATTTCAGGGGATTCCAGGCTAAAAAATCCCTTTCTCCTTTCGAGTATCGAAATTCCGTAAATCGGCAAAATTCTCTCGATTTGATAATTAAATTACATCACGGCATTTACATACCGTGGCTATGTGTGTCGTGAATAAACCTACTCGGCGGTAGGGAATTCCCCTGTATTTGTATTTTGTATGTGGTATTGTGGGTAGGGGCCCCATTATCCTAATGTGCCCAGAGCCTCCAAGAGGTTAAAGACGGCCCTGTGTGTTTGGTATTTTTCACCATTTAAATTGCACTGTGACGGACATTTTTCGATCTACGAACGTTCTAATCTAAAAGGTAGTCCAGTTTAGTGTGCATATCCATCTGGCGTTACTTTCGATCCTCAGCGTATTTTTAGCACATCTCGCAACTACGCATATTTCATCTCCAATAAGACGTTTATAACCAAATATTTCAATTACCTTGGGATAGTTGGCATTATTGCCTCTTCCCCATCCCACGCGCGCCACTGATGGACCATTAAAATGTCACCTCGCGTCTTCGCGGTTGGATGCTTTACCAAGTTTCAATTTCGCACAGGTACAGGCTCGCATCAATTTTATTAATAATAACTTGTATAAATAAACGCATAGGCTGGTTAATACGAGAGCGACTCGAAGGCCATTTCTCCACAGGACTCCTATTACCACGTTCCGAACGAGTAGACAAAGCAATATCGCCAAGTTGCGGAACGCACCCTCTAGAAGTCGTAAAATTCTGTGCCCCCTCGCATAGAATAGGCGCATAGAATGCAGGGTTTCTTGTTCTTCGGCATAATGGCGATACGCCTACATTCTAGTCGCATTTACATACGTTGGACGATTATTCAAATACAATCGATATTTGCTATTCATGTATTGCTCTATATTATTCAATGGTTGCATGTCGGGTGAGTTATGTGATCGTTTTATTTTCCATCTGCGGTTTGATGGGACGTGAATGTTTTGTTCATTTACATTCCTTTTCTGTGGTCCATTATCGGAACGGATTCGTTCACGCTGCTATTTCTGCGAACGCAAGGATTGCATGATAATTTGCGATTTGTTACTTCAACGGTTCATAATTGAAAATGGAAAACTGATCGCTTCTATAAGACCACCAATGTGGGAGCAAATATAGGATTCAAAAGTCGCCGTGAAATTTGAAAAAATATATGTATTAATTTTCGTGGAACTGGAATAATTGAATTTTGGAAAAAAGAAGACTTCAAATCATTCCTTGAAGATGCAACAATAAAGTTGCGAAACGTCTCTTGAAGGAATGACTAAAATTCAATCGCTTATGGTATGGAGTGAAATATCTTTGACTGCTCGCACAGTTGATAATGGAGCTATGAATGCTGATAAGTATATAAAGAACATTCTTGAAGAGCATGTAGTGCCATTTGCCCCATATATTGGTGAAAATTTCATTTTTATTGACGATTATGCCAGACCCCATCGTGCGCGCATCGTTCAGGAGTACCTTGAAGAGGTTTAAGTCTCTCGAATGGAATGGCTAGCAAGAAGTCCAGAACTCAATCCGATTGAGCAGGTTTGGGACAACCTCATTAGAAGGCTGAGGAGTTCAGAAAATCATCCAACTACTCTTAATGACTTGGGAATCCAACTCGGAGAAATCTGGGAAGGATAAGATCAGAACATTTTAAGATCACTCATTTTGAGTATGAACCGTCGTTGTTGAGCTGTGATTAACGCAAGTGGTGGAAATACCAAGTATTAAATCACTTATCAGCATTTCAGTATTTTGAAAATTGTTCATTTCTCTTCTTTAAGTAAGATTCGGTGAAATCCTGAATTTTTCTTCCATATATTGTGTCTTGTTTCGTTCAAAACCTTCCCGAGAGATCATAAAAATAAGTTATTAAGTCAATGTTGAGTTAACTTTCATTAAAATTGAGATTTTCAGAATAGTTGGTGTTTGAATTTGAATTTTTCGACCTTCAATTTCACATGTTTTGGAATTTGTTTCTGTTTTCCTTTTTTTAATTTCATAGAATTAATTTTCGTTTTTTAATTTCTTCTCGTAGCATGTATTTTTGTTGTTGTCATCCCTGTACAACCTTGTTCGTCTGCCGTGGGAAAAGAACCACGTTTCATGTCACACAACCTGATTGCACATCTGCAGGTCTCGTCATAATCAAGCCTGATATCGCCTGTTTGGGTGTTGCGTTGTTATTCCACTGTATAAATTCGGATTAAAAAATACTGCGTACGTCATCGCATTCTTCTCAGACAATAAACGATACGAATACCGTTTAATCAGCTCAGTTAATCAGCTCCTGAGAACGAAATTTCACTGAATGAAACGTCGCCTATGGTACCGTGATACTTAATCGATTTCACCGTGAACTTTTCATTGATAAATGCGGAGACAAAGGACCTATCGTGTGCATTAATTGCCGGCAGATAAGCAGAACGTTCCTACTATCTACCACTGGACGTCTTTATCTGAGCGACTGGTATGTGAATGAAAAAAAATAGAATAGTCAGTCCCACCGATTATAACACGGGTCAAAACATTAACATCTGTGCGGATTAGATAATGATATTATTAACTTCCTCGAGATGTAATAGTCGTTTTGCAACACGGATGTCAAAAATATTCTCTGATTCATTCGGAAAATATGGTCGTTGATAACGCACAAAAAATAGAATAGATGATAGCACCTTGGATTTTTTGGGCTCTAACAGAAGGTATAAAACATGGAGTAACTGAATGCATTTGAGGGGAAACAGTACCTCTAAATTCTTCATTAAAAAACTGCCATCCGTTTTTCCAAGTCCACACTTGTATTTTCCTCATTAAAACTTGATTTTTTTTCAAATTAAAGTTGTTTTGCAATGGCTAGCTGTAGCGGTATTTGGTGGTTGAAGTAAATAGATCTTAGATGTCATACAATAAGCTTAGGTATTTGTTAACATACCACCATCGAAATGTACTGCTCCAGAAGTGTTAGGGATATCGTATTCAATCGTTTTGAAAAGTATGTAATCTTCGAGAAAATCGCCGTAAAACCATTTGAAACTCAATAACAACTTGAATCGATCCAAGAAAAATCAGTATAAGACATTTCGTCAATCTGGACGCCTTTTTTCTGAAGTTTGGTTCTTTGAATACTCTTCATGAATGTTCTTATTTTGAAATGGAGTCAGTTTATCAACGGCTTCGATTTGAAACGAGTTTTCTGAATATGCCAAGACGAAAATTAATGAACGTTGAGGCTAATAGGGCTATCGGAATGCTACAGGGTGGCCTATTTCAGGTTTTTGCGGAAAGGCTCCAAGTCAGCCAAAGTGTGATATCTCGTCTTTGCAATAGGTTCAAGGAGACAGGTTCCGTGTTCGAAAGACCAAGGCTTAGTGGGCGACGAAAAACAACACCTGCTCAGGACATTTACCAATACCTCCTCACTCACCAGATTTGAATTGCATAGAACATGCATGGGATATGCTCCAAAGTAGATAAGTTAATTATCAACCTACCTCAGAATCCTTAACTGATCTGAGAGAGCTTCTGCCCCGTTTAAGGAACCAAATTCAACAAGAAATGTTCAACAACCTCGTGTGTAGTATGCAAAGAATATGTTGAGCTGTTATTGATGCCGTGGACGCCATACATATTATTGATAGTTTTGAAATGCTTGAATTCTCTGGGAATAAAGCAGACGTACAGGCTAAAATTAATTTTATTTCCTGCAAATTGAAATCATATAAATATGAATTTACATCACAAAATCTCATTTAAACTATATTTTTTTGCGATTCAAGTCAATATCCCTAACTCATGTAAAGCAGTTTGTATTGATCGCATTGAAATTGGGAAAAAATATCCATCTTATATCCAGAACATAGATTGTTCATTTCTTGAGAAACCTAGAGGGACTAAGACTTCTTTTGACGATGTATGTGTATGATGCTCTATTAATTCCTGACCCTGTGTTCTGTTAGTTGTTCTGATTAAGGTTTGTTCATTTGTTGTAGAGTTTATTTTCCCCTATCCTTGAGACCTTTTCCAACTAGGTATATCGTCATTATTATTTCATTTTGCCAGAAGCATATTTTACGTTGTTTTCACGTTCCTGTGTTGTTCAGTTCTTTGATTGAACAGTTTGTCGCATTCCATCCAACATTTTCATCAAAGGACTTACTCATTGGGTAAATATCTCCGCATAGCATTTCTGTCTATCTATCTATATATCATAGCTGTCCATCGAAATTCTGCGCAACCAAAGCTCTCGCTGCCCACGAGCATCGAACATGTGTACGAAATTCTCTGGTTCGTTCCAAATCGCAAATCAACTCACGTTACGTGGTCGTTATTCTATGATCGGTCGCGACCCACGCGAGCTCTTGCCAAATGTCATTAGTATTGTTGCCAACTATGGGGCTACGAAAAATGCACACCTGTGCAAGTCGACCTACACGGTGTTATTATTGGTTATTTATCAATGAATGGCCTCAGGAAGTCGCAGTTGCCCAGTGAAACTAATATACTATTCGATTATTATTCAGGAGACTGCGGCGTATGAATGGAACATCGGTGAGAGGTACTGAACGTAGTTGGCATGGGATATTTGAATTTGAGCTGGGAAATGTCACTTCAGGAGAGAACTCGTATATGAAAGCCAAGGTAGATTCTAATAAGCTTGCAATTTGCAACACTATGATAACGGTTCCTACCTTAAAGCAGAAAAAATTTTTCTCTATTTCAGTATCGTAATGAGTTCATTACAGTTCTGAAAGTAGTGCTGTAATGAAACTCATTACAGCATTGTTTTCAGTTATATTTTTCGTTTTATGATTGTCAGTACTGACCTCCGATCGAATCAAGTTTCGAATCAAATCAATTCAAATTCCGTGATCTGTCAAATTTCGTATGTCACACCAACTGCCAAGGTACAAAACAAAAGTCACCAATCTGAATTTTCATTTGAATTTCGAGAGTATTTCACAAAAATTGACTGAAATAGAGAAAATACCGTCTAATACTCGTTGCAGAAGGCAATTCCAACACTCATGCTATCGAAAACTCGCTCCTTCGTCGCTCGTTTTCGAACTTCGCATTCGTGTTGGAATAGGAGCTCATTCTGCAACTTGTTTTAGAATATACTATTATTTGTTTCTCATTTGAAAACGACAGTTTCCAAAAACACAATATTAATCAAGAAAGTTATATACTATTTTGAGGTTGAAATCTAATGAAGCATGAACAAACAATTTGTAATAAAATTCTTCATATCAAATTCCACAACAATATCGCACCTTCATTCGGTGTATCTAAATTAGTACTCAAACAAATTCCCATTGAAAAATAAGTGTACAAGATTCCAAATATCCATTATCTGACCCCCCCCCCCACGCCACTGTCCGATTTAAAATAGAACGTTATCTTACATAAGAACTATTTTTGCCCGATCTTATCGAGTGATAAGGGAACGTAAACCCGGCCCATTGAGAAATAAACAATTGTGACAGGAAAAAAATGATAAGAAGGTTTTATTTGTTTGTTCGCAACGACATAATGCGCTATTGTAATGTTTGCTTAGGTACTCGACGTTTTGTAATGTCCTGTTTGATTATTTGATATTTCTCTGTTTTTCTTCATGAATCGGAATACGAAGAAAGACGATAAGAAATTGTGACGCAAAAAGATGATTCAACTGTTCTGATAGTATAAAAATCTGCAGCAGCGTTGAATTTCATCAGTTGGAATGAGCAGAACAAATATCTGAGTATTATTGCTACCGATAGAATTTCTGGATTCGAAAATTTGGTCTGCTCTTAATTACATAAGAACAGCTCGTGTACATTTCAATTCCATGGCATCTAAAGAGCATTTGAGAGCCCTATTTGTGTGTATTTGGGCAATCGAATATCTCACAAAACTTGTTTTACCTATACACATTAGTATAAGTTTGGAAGAAAATTGATTTCAACATAAATTTATATTGGTTCCAAAAAAATATCCATAAGGTGAGAGGAGTACATAACGTACAAGCATTGCTTAGGTTGTGTACCTCCAGATTATTTTTGTACCTATGATTTGTAGTTTTGTAATTAAGGATGAATAAAAATAATTCTTTTTTTCAGGAAGTAACACATTCACTGTGAGGAATAAAAATTAAACATTCATTCAAGAAGATATTCCTCCACATTTGAGCTGAAATTTGTTTGGTTCTTGGGCTCAACAAATTTTTTTTCCATGATAGATTCATTTTTATGTCCTACAGTGAATATTTTATTTCCTGAAAGTTACCAATTTTCTCACAATCATTCAGGTTGATCAATAAAGCAGCAAAAAATTGGTTAGTAATTGAAAAAAGAAATCACTGTGTGCAATTATTAATAATCATAATATTGATGTTTAATAGAGAACATTTCAAACGAAACAATCCACCCCACATATGCAGTATGCGGTAATGATAAAACCTTAAAAACTATATAAAGTGGTACTTTTTGTTCATATGGATTTTCAACAGCTCGGTTAAAATGCTATCGAAAAAAATTCTTCTTCTTGGACACACCCCAAACTTGAACTTAAGAAAAATAACACCCTGTCACGTACTTCCCTACACTGCATGCTCATCCATGAGGCCCCCTCATAAATTTTCCCCAATTTGTTTATTTAATACTTATGGGACCGTCGAGTAAATCTGTATGGGTGTTTTTTCAAAGGCTCTAACTTAAAGGAGGGGTCGATGTTGAATGTGATATTTATTCAGGCTATATTGAAACAACAAGGATATCTCTTTCTGTCCCCGGATATCACCATACGGTGTAGTCGTTAAAGTCACCCTATATTTTGTCGGCTTCGTTTTGGAATAATCAGTGCTAGGTTGATCGTTGACAGAAGTATCGAAGCATGGGCAATGCATTTTCTCATAATACACCTTCGTTTAAGGAGAAATATTTCAAACTATAACAACTATTTTCGAGAATAATTCGACATAATATTACTAGAGTGCCCTGAAGAAGACATCAAATATGTCAAAACGTTGGCAAAATTGAAGGTGTTTCTTCAACCTCCACCTATGCAGGTCATAAAAATTCGAAAACACAAATTTCGAAACAAATCTTCATATTATACAGTTTTTGAATAAATACTTAGGACTTCAGAATATTCTCCTTCATGATAATCAGCAGAAGTAGGTAGTATTCTGGTTTTTTTAAGATCGATCTTTTTTTCAAGATAGAGCCTTCAGACAAGGTGACGGTTTTAAGTTCTGTTTTACAGGTTCTGAAAAGCACTGAGTCATAAAACCACATATTATGATGACTTCTCTAAACCCTTTGGCGTTCACCACAATTGATATTTAAGGGAAGATAGAATGTCTTATTTTGGTGGAACAACTCAACTAGTTATTAAAAAAATCAGTATCACCGAAATAAGGCATCATATCTTTCCTTAAATACATAATCAATCAGTAGATATTGCTCGCACAACTTTATTTTTAGGGGTTAAAAAAAGCAACTCCATATGTGCGACGGTATAAATTTTTTTTTCAAAAAGTAACACATTTTTGATAAGACATAAAACCGAATGGGGATCGGTGCCTCCAGCTCCTTAATTTTTATCAGTGGTCTCCATAAATATTTTTCCACGAGTTTCACGATGGTTGTTTGTCGTTCGTGCACCCTGTATAATTTTCTAATTGGACGTTCTTCATTGTCTAGACGCAGATAAAATCAGACCGCATTTTTCTACAGGACACGACTCTAAAACTTCCGTTAAATTGAGTAATTAGGATTTCATGCTCAAGCTACTGGTGCCCATGGATTTCTTCGAGATAAGAATGGAAGGTGATACGTCTTTATTATCTTGAAGTTTCCTTCCTTGCACAAAATTTAACGAGAGCGGAAATGGCTGATTTAATAGGTCCAGGGATCCTTGAACGCAAAAAAAATCAGAAAAGCCTTGACGTGAAGTCAGGAGACTATTATTTCAAACTTCTGAATCTTTTGGTGAAGTTATGTTTGTTCTAAGTTACATCAGATATCTCAATTGCATCGGAAATTTTGTTACCTTTTCAATTTTCTTATACGGTTACCCTGAGTTGCAGAAACTGTCATTAAATTTCAAGATCCCTCAATCCTCTTTTAAACGGAGTATCCATGGCTACCTTCTATGGATACTCCGTTTAAGGGTGAATTTAGAGAGCATTAAATTTAAATGGACGTTGCTGCAACTCAGTGTTAATATAATAATTGTCAGGTTAGTTTAGCGTTATTAGCAAGAAGGAAAATGTTTTCCTACTTTTTTTCCATTTCATCATATTTTTCATTGTCTTAATGTATTTTATGTTAACCCTACCTTATAAGAATCCAACAAAAAAACTTTCATAACAAACAGTTCATCCAATCTTGAGTTATAAATGGTGTAACCAACAATATGGCCGACTGAATTTTATATATTAAGATAAATATCAATCGCTTTTGACAGTTTTTTTTCAAATGAGACAAACTGTATATTTCTGCATATTTCAATCGATCATTGAATCACCACAAAAATATAGCACACTTGATATTTTACTGAAGTCATCTTCGAGATGAAAACCTTTTAAGGTTTTTAGTTTTTACATGTAGAAACGATAAAACAAAAAGCAACTGTTGTTTTTGCATTCGTAGCTATCAAATATTGAGAAAGCTGTTAACATTATTTAAAATCATATTTCCATTAAAAGTGATAATAATTCAAACCTAGATGGTAAGAAATAAAAACCTAAGAAACTCTGCATTTCAAAGACTCCAGCAAAATGTCATGTGTGCTAAATCTTTGGAATGGTAATATACAGGTTGTCCCATTTGAAAAAAAAAATTTTCAATAACTATTGATATATAATTTGCCATTGAAGTTGTACAACTAATATATCATCTTTTTTTTTAAATACCAAGCTTTTTCATTTCATTTCCAATCTCAAGAGAGGACCAACAAAACGACCTTGAAAATCGTCCTTATTCAAGAGCCACTTTGGCAACATAACCAGGCTCATTGTTCCAACGTTTCCGAGAACCCAACGATTGCGCCGCATACTTTTTGCGGAAACCTTCACGACCATAAAAAATTAATTCCAAGTGACGTTTTGCCTAAGCTAATTATCTGCGGTTGATCCAGGTGTCATAATCCGGTCTATTGAATACATTCCGCGAATTTTCTTTGTGTAACGCGAGGTGGTCCGCATTTGCTCGTTATATCCGCCAGAGCATATGCACAGTTGTCGAGTGAGAAAGAGAGAAACTGACTCTATCGTCACTTCCAACACCACGCCATATTTATGAATGAAACTCAAATTGAATGGACATTAACGTGCAAACATACATATTGTTAAAGCAGCTACAGGTTTCGAGCATAGTCGCTCTATCGATCCGTTGTTTATGTTAATTTTTATGCGCGACAGCGACGGCATATTCGAATTATATTTACTCTCGAAATGACGCCATGAATGGAGCCTTCTTGAGCAAACCAATTAAGGTTTTTCCCCATTTAAATGAAGAAACGACGAACCTGTGATACCATTTAGTAAATACATAGTTTGCGGATGGAATACCTAGCGCTGAGCCCTGCCCTTTGTTTTTGTTTCAACCAAGAGAATATAAAAGAATTACCTTTTTTTTATTTCCAAAAAAAAGCAAAAATTAGGGGTTAAGGGGGCTGATATCTTCACACCTACTGACTGAATAACATCTGAATGGATATTGATTGCTACTTCATTTCTTCTTGTCTTTATGATCCGACTCCTGATAGAACATATTACGCCGAAATGGCATAATATGTTTTTCTCTATTTCAGTATCGTTATGAGTTCATTACAGTTTTAAAAGTAGTGCTGTAATGACACTCATTACAGTATTGTTTTCAGTTACCTCCGATCCAATCAATTTTCGAATCAAATCAATTCAAATTCCGCGATCTGTCAAATTTTGTAAGTGAAACCAACTGCCAAGATACAATACAAAAGTCACCAATCTGAATTTTGATTTGAAAATCGAGAGTAGTTCACAAAACTTACACTATGCACAAACTGACCCTATCATAGCATGAACCAAATATTGCAATGTGAGGTACTTGAACAAGATCTCAAATTAAGGGCTGAAAGAAACATCGATATACAACAAGCAAATATTCCAGCTACTACTGGAGGTAGAACATATACAATTGAAGAATTCCTATTTTGCCATTTTATACTGCAGTTTTATCTGGAAATGAAGTTTATTATCATACTAGCTGGCCCGGCGAACTTTGTTTCGTCTCAGAGATTCATAAAGTTGTATCAAAAAAACTGGTACTTTTTCAAGTAGGAGGTAAATAAGACAAAATTAAAGTACAAAATATACAAAAAATTTAATTACATTGAAATAGGTATGTACCTTGTTATTTACATGAATAGACTTCACATTATTTGAGCAGTACCTTATCATTATTTAAAATTGTCTCATTGTTGGTATGATGAACCACATTTTTAGTTTTTTAGTCCTAAAATTTTCCGTAGTGTTCGGAAGAAAGAAAGGTGTGATAACACATGGACTCAGATGCGTTAATATTATTATAATATGTAGTTCACCGAATTAATATCAAATATAATACTTACACGAAAACGCTATCAACCTCAGCGACATCTACTGGTGTTATTCGCAGGAAGGAAAATTATTTTCTTCCTTTATTTCCATTTCATCAAATTTTTCATTGTTTTAATATATTTCATGTTAACCCCACCGTAGAAGAATCCAACAAAAAACCTTTCATAACGAACAGTTCATCCAATCTTGAGTTATAAATGGTGCAACCAACAATATGGCCGACTGAATTTTATATATTGGGAAGATTAGAATTCCAAAGCCTAGACGTTTAGGCAACTCAAAATACAGTTTCCATTGCAGTGAAATCTAGATGCGATGAAGAGAATAAGGATCTGTTCCAAACATTTCGTCATAAAATTTTCCGTAGTGTTCGGAAGAAAGAAAGAAAGGTGTGATAACACATGGACCCAGATGCAATTTGTAGAAAAAAAATTTGGTCCATTCAGCTTTTCACATTGCATAATATTCTCTACTCAAGAGGCCATTTTCCCATGCAAGAAACACACTGAACTGCAACCGATACGTTCTGTGGTTAGAAATCCTAATAACGTCATCTGCTTGTGGTTTGATCCGACCAGGTGTTTATTGAATAACGATTTAATTCCGCCTGTTTTAAACGCGCAAAAACTCGATGAAACAAGATACGTGATTGAAACAACTTGGATAACCAGTTACGATAACGATGGAGCCACAGAAAGGTACGAACGTTGGGAATCAAACAAAGCACGAGCATCGACGACATTCGATTACACGAATCATAGAATTTGGGAGCTGTCACTTGCGACCATATGTGATCTGTGGCGTATCCCAGTTCTCATAATTAGCGATTCCGAACAATTGTAACGAAAAAACCGGGCCTTAATGGGAAAAACGACTTGGATAGATTCAGTTTTGTCGTTATGACCTTTTAGAGTCGAGCAGCATTGACCTGAAAAAACCGTTCGACGTTTTCAGTTTTCTCTGGACCAAAACGACGTTTTAATCGAAGTCGCCTGTTATGGAAAAACTAGACTCCGTTCTTCAGGAATGAACCGAGCGCGCTAAGTTAGAAAAACTTGCCTCCGGTTGCTTTTCATTGTGATGATAATTTGTGTCCTCCGTAGAAGTAATGGGACATAGAGAACTATTTATGACGGCGATATTTCTATGCGTATTTGACTAAGAATTCTTGGCTATGTCCCTTTCTGCTTTTTACTGACATGCTGGATATAATGGAGCCACGATCAACTTGTCTCTTATCCACTACAGATGGGATAGCATTCTAATTAATTGCGATTAGATTTCTCGAAGAACAATGGACTACGTTCCATTAGAAGAAGAAATTTATGCTTTTCTATGTTGGAAATTACCCGTACTCCCTTTCAGGGCTGCTTTACAATCGCTGGTTCCAAGTAATGGTTATGTTACTCGTACCACTATAGATGGTTACGATCATTGTATTAATAAGGGTTCCGTAAAATATGTGAAAAGCTTTTTTTATTTTTTGGTTCTAAAAATTTTTCAAAAACCGAAATTTTGAGTTGTGCCTCAAGAGTTTGTTTAGTTTTATTTTTCTCACGAATGAATAGTAAAATTTGTGATACATTTGTGCTTCACTTCTGCAGAAATTGTTTCATATGATTGTGAAGGAGTGGTGCTAACTTAATTGAGATATTGTAAAAGGCTTAACTTATAATTTTTCCTTATCAAAAATAAACCTCCGAATTTAAGACGTCAGAATGAAGGAAAATTCTTGATACATAAAAAAAAGACTCGTGGAAGTTCTTTGTTAATGATGAAACTTATCGGAAGCATATCGGAAGTAGAGAGTCATCATAAAATGATGTTTTTATTGCGCAAGTTCCAATTGGGTGGCGTATGTCTTCAAAAGCCTCGGAATGTCAATTCAAGTGACATCCTGGCAAGTTTCGAATATTCGAAACGTAAAATGCAAGCTGGCATGTTAAATAGTCGAGAATGACTAATGAAGTCGTTTGCGTAACATCGATCAGGTATAATAATGCATTTCCTGTCATTCTCACCTGACGATCTCATGCTTACGACTGTATAGATCATGGAAGAAAACACAGGATGGCCAACTGTACAAAATATACAAAAATATAGTTATTCCTCATCGTTCGAATATATTTTTCTACATCTACTAGGTCCTCTTCCAGAGATGAAAGCACATATTGTAGTATTGAAAGCACGGACTGCAGACATGAAAGCAAATTACTTGATTCTTGTTAAGTTCTTCTGAACAACACAGTGTTCACCCTCAGTACTTCTTTCACATCATAACGATTCTCAAAAGACGGTAGACTTAGGATAAAAGCAATAATCGAGGATCAACTGATTCACGATTTCCTCGAATGGTTTTTCGTATTTTCTGAAATGTTGAAAAATGCTCCAGCTCTACTCAGCATGATACAGTTCTGCTATAAGATACTCGCAGGTACAAATGAAAAACCATGTTATTTATAGAGCTTCCGTTGTGCTAAAACGTTTCGAATATGGAGATGAATGAACACGAGATCTTTGAACGTTACTCTGTGCAACGACGTCGTTTTTTTTCTGGCAGAAACACGTAGGATCAGCGCAAACATCGTAAAACTGTGAAACTCGCCCACGTGGGCGTTTCAACATCCATCAGGAAACCAAATATTTGTTTTGTATCATCCTCCGACCGCTTTTAGCAACGAACAATGAGCTGCTTGCTTTCGCGAGGCCTTCTTTTCGCTAGAAATTTCAATTCGCGCGTCGATCAAATTTCGACGTTTTCAGCTCTTCAATCAATAACAGTTATTTGTACACAAAGTGAATTGAATTTTTGTGTTATTAGCTGGCCTGTGCAATTTCGTCTGCCCAATCGGTTATTTCAATTATTATTATTCCAATTTCGTTTCGAAACACGAAGAAATCTTGAAAAAAACTAGAAACTGATTGCAACACAACCTACTAGATTTAATTTTCAAACTCCCCTATATGTATACGTCTAATCTATACCTAAATAACTGAAACTTCAATCCTATATAAACAAAAAACAGAAAATATTAAAAACTTTCGTTCGAAAAAATCTCCATCTGTTCAAGTTCTCAATATAAAGGAATAAAAACTTTTGAGGGGACCACTTACGAATATCTCGAATATGAACAGGATAAAGGAACTACATGCTGATGAAAAAAGAACTACTAAAAGAGTTCATGTGAACTAGATTTCTTTCAGAACGCAAAATATCCGTCGAAATTTATGAAAAATTATATAAGTTTCTAGAATCATTGATTTTCCGTAATGGGACCATGAGAACATTGAATTTTTCCTACTATACCAATCTTATTGATCTCCCAATTTATTGACATTGATTTATTTTCAAGTCTTGACAATATCTTTTTTTGCAGGTAAGTCACCGTCATGAAAAAGAGAAGTTTACCCAGAGAATTTTCAAAGGTGAAAAGGTCAATATTCAGGAAACCAAAAAGACTACAAGATCTTTGCACAGTAACGGTAATGTTCTTCAGCTTAATTCTAACGATCAGGCCCTGCAATTCAGAAAAATAAGGGCTTGAGGGAGTAATTATTAATAGTTATGTTGTATGATGACCTTTGTATGAACATGACAGGTATAGGTCCTCTTGAAGAAAATTGCTTTATTGAAAGCATTATCAAACATTATACTAAATATCAATCGAAATAACAAACAATATTTGCTTGATATTCTCCAGAAATATGCAAATCCATCATTTTCAATACAGATTCGAATTAGGTAGGAAATTTTTCATCTGAATTGATTGAAACCAAATATTTTCTCGTCCAAAAGATGGCATTGCATTTAAAATTCCAAAGTTGGCCTTCATATCTCGTCTCGATATAGTTGAAAAGAAAAGCCTTTTATTCAAAATTTCAAAGAGCCGTTTTTTTTCTCTACTGGTTAGATTACTTTTGTTCAGAAGTAGAATTTATCGTCTTAATGTTCCAATCCGAAATGTTCACTTCGCTTGATCTTCAGGTGTGCCTAGTCAACCGTAATATATTCTTCGGCCGTCTAATTGAAAGTTAAATACCGAATAATAATAAGCACAGTTCTTTCTCGGTGTTGTTGAATCAAATATTTGGTCGCGCCTGTTTGTTGAGGTTATGTAAGCTTTGTCTATGATAGGGCGACATCTCTGAGATAATGGTGGGCATTTAGTGTGGGACGATTGTCAACTCTTGAATAAACATTCTCATTCTGGCCAACGGTATGGCCTGAACAAATAGGAATAAATACATAAATGGAACGTCTCAATTTCTCACTAGGCATGAGGATTTTCATTTGAAAAAACCCACTTAATTCTATATATACTTTTTTCAAGTAGGTATTTCACGAAAATTAGAGGAAAATTTCTGAGATTTGGCAACATCGTACAAGAAATTCAACTTGCCTGAATTGAAAAAAAATGTCAAAGCTTAACGGTGGAAAAACTTGATTTCCTCAGTCACTAACATGATCCTTTTCTCCCTTGAAATCCACAGAAAATTAGCGAAAAACCAAATTTCTCCACCTAAGACAAAGAAAAATCAAGATTTTCTTTATAAACCGTAAAAAGTATTTTCTCTTTAAAAGAACGTATGAGGTATTCTTCAAACTAGATGGACTCTGAAAAAAAAAATTTCTAAAAAAGAAAGGTTCATCATTTTCTCATTTATTCCCAATATAAGGTATAAAATTCAACTGAATCAGCATCAATACTTCATATTCAGAGTTTGCATGAAATATGCAACATTAGTTTTGTAAAATAAGGCTAAAATCATAATTGTTATTTCTCCATTTCGGTATCGTTATGACTTCATTACAGTACTTAAAGTAGTGCTGTAATGAAACTCATTACAGCATTGTTTCTAGTTATATTTTTCGTTTTGTGGTTGTCAGTACTGCCCTCAGATCCTCTCAATTTCAAATCAATTCCATTCAAATTCCGTCAAATTTCGTAAGTCTCACCAAATGTTAAGATACAAAAAAAGTCACTAATCTGAATTTTTATTTGAATTTCGAGAGTATTTCAATAAATTTGACTGAAATAGAGAAAATATCGTCTAATACTCGTTGCAGAAGGCAATTCCAACAACAGTTAACATCCATTAAAAATTGCAGTTTTCGAATTATTTCAGGGAAGTTTTATAAAACATCTGGTTATATTCCACACATCAGTGCTTTCCTTGAATTTCTTATATATTTAATGTCAGATTTTTCTTACATTCACAAAGATGAAGTTGATTCGAGTCTCTATTCAAGTCTATAAATATCCCCTATTTATTCTCTATTGGATGGCATATAAAGCAATCTCAACAAAAATGTATTGTTGCATGCAGACGACCAGATTCAACCATCAGGTATCAAAAAATCCCATCCCACAAATAAAGAAACCCCGCCACCTGCACCCGAAACCACGTCGAAGCGATATAAAGAATCAGATTAGCGTACGGCCGTAGAATTAATGCCCTGAAGAGGAAATCGAAGGAACGAAACGAGCTTATAGAAATCTCTGTTATTCGAATGAGTAGAAAGGAAGCCCATTAAGGTTCTATTCACGAAGCAGGTCTCAGAAACGCACAGGTGTTGACCACTAAAAAAACGTTTCCAGACTTCTCGGTACCCATTTGAGAAGGGTGTCAATAGGAACGCTCGCATTGAATGTTTTCGCCTTCGAGGTTGCTGGAATCACTGAAAAAGTATTTACGTTGGGATTGTTACTATTGTAGCGGTCACATCCGGTAGTAGAACAAATTTTTGTTGTCGAACAAAAGAGGGGATTTGAGAAAAATAAGGTAATAGGGTCGAAGAATTGATTTTTGAAAGAGAAGCATACCTTTTTATGCAGTGGTTTAACCTCTACAAATATTGGAAACCTTTGATGAAAAATCGACTAACATGATGGAAGCAGTATTTTCTTGTCCAATCGTTCACTGTATTCCTTTCAATTGGTATGTCTTCTGATTAAAAAAATGCTCTGGTTGAGAAAATTAAAAAGCCTCATCGTATTTCACTCGAGTTTTCTGAGAAGAATATGAAATTGCCACATGAATATAGTGATGAATTCAATAGGTAGATTTACATTACATTCAAAAAACGAGAGTGACAATCATTTCCGGTGAAACCGAAAGTCGGACGAATCTGAAAGTTTTTTCGAGAGTTCATCTCTCCTACCAAAGCTCAATTATGAAATTTCAAATGTTTATCTCGAGTCTTTCTTTTGGATATTCTGACGAACAGTCTTCGTGAATCACCCTGTATATTACTTCAAAGCGTTCAAATAGTTGCTTCAAACAACTAGCTGTACAAGACTAGCCCGAGGTCCTTTTCATATGACAATAGTTAAATTGCTCCACAAGAGTTAAGGATATCGTATTTAATCGTTTTGAAAAGTATGTAATCTTCAAGAAAACGCTATAAAATCATTTTCTCTATTTCAGTATCGTAATGAGTTCATTACAGCACTACTTTTAGTACTGCTGTTCATTACAGTACTAAAAGTAGTGCTGTAATGAAACTCATTACAGCATTGTTTTTAGTTATATTTTTCGTTTTGTGGTTGTCAGTACTGACCTTCGATCCACTCAATTTTCAAATCAAATCAATTCAAATTCCGCAATCTGTCAAATTTCGTTAGTGACACCAACTGCCAAGATACAATACAAAAGTCACTAATCTGAATTTTTATTTGAATTTCGGAAGTTTTCCATCAAACTTTACTAAAATAAAGAAAATATCGTCTAATACTCGTTGCAGAAGGCAATTCCAACACGAATGCGAAATTCGAAAACTAGCGACGAAGGAACGAGTTGAGTCATAGTTGAGAATGCGCGCGAGGAGCTTGATATTCCACATTTACCAATACCTCCGCACTCACCAGATTTGAATTGCATAGAACATGCATGGGATATGCTCCAAAGAAGATTAGATAATCATCAACCTACCCCAGAATCCTTAAATGATCTGACATAGCTTCTGCCCCGTTTATGGAACGAAATTCCTCAAGAAATGTTCAACAACCTCGTGTGTAGTATGCAAAGAAGATGTCAAGCTGCTATTGATGCCCGTGGAGGCCATACATTGTATTGATAGTCTTAAAATGCTTGAATTCTCTGGGAATAAAATTTCGTTATTTTACTCGATTTTTTTTATACGCTGTAGACCAACAGGCTAAAATTAATTTCATTGTCTTCAACTTGAAATCATATTTATATGAATTTTCATCACAAAATCTCATCTAAATAATATTTTGTTGCAATTTAAGTCAATATCCCTAACTCATGTGAAGTGAGTTATTTCAATGTAAAATGCTCATAATTAATATTCAACATCAAGAAATTAATAAGCATACATCTGAGAATGTCACTGTGAAGAAAACTAAAAACACACTCAAGTTATCGAAAGATTCGCGCAATCTTCCAGAAAAAAAAAAACTCAACAATTCCTCATTGCCGCGATTCAGCTACTCTCACCATCCTCTTTCAACTTTGAATGATCGTAGGTCGACCGCGCCCCCCTTTCTTTTGCCAAATTCATATTTCTTCAACCTGAAATATCTCGTGAAATATTCTTCAGAAATTATGCTGTTGAGAGAATTTTCATGATGAAAAAATGTCTCAGATAACAGGCATATTTATTTTTATATGAATTCATTCCGTGCCAGTTAAGGGCCCTCTTCAAATCGAATATTATTTTGGATCGAATTGAAAATTATCCCGAACTTTTTTAAAGCACTACAAAACTGTCGATCATGTTCCTTCAATTTTAATAGTTCACCCACGAGTTTACCCAGCTGTTCCTGATCAGAATTGAAAAAATTATGATGACGCTAAATGAAGATCTACAATTCGAAATTCGAAAAATTCTTGAAAACACTACAGGTTCAAAATTCCGTTTTGGAATCATCGCTAAAGCTGAAAATTATCCTATTCGTTATTACTGGGAAGATATAGTCATTATCCTCGCGTTTTTTTTCTAGGACTGGCGGTGTCCGACAAACGTATGTTAGTTCCGCGAAGACGAAAAAACGATAAGACGTACAAAACGATCGATGGCGTGAGAACCACGCAGATGTCTAGGAAAACGAAATCAATCAGCGCCTCAAATGAAACGCGATATCCGACGACGATAAACTAATGGCGTAATGGATGCAAAAACCGAGATTTCGCTCTCACCGAAAACCAGTTACGTAATAGCGCGGGAAAAGTCGGAAAACGGGAACGCGCCTATTCGCCAGGGAACTATCGCAGAGTCGAACGCATCCGGCTCTTCATGATTACCCGAGCTCTAGACTAATTCCATTCATAATTCATCGCGTTGAGAACATTTAAACTCGACTCTGCGAGATCCGCGAATTTCAAGAGGAAAGTACCCGGTTCATTCATGGAGTGAAGAGATTGTTTGATCTTCCATCTTCCGCGGTTTCGGAACGTACCCTTAGGCGATCGTGATTCATAGAGCACGAGCCAGTTCGATGCTTCGGCTGCTGGATGGGTTAACCGTTAAGCGGTTGTCTGCGAGATTCACTCATCTTGGTAGCCCCTATTTTCTCGAAAATGTTTCTCATTTGTAAACGTCAGTTTCCAAAAACACAATATTGATCAAGAAAGTTCATTTTGTCAAGTCACTAACTTGAAAAACTGACAGTTAACTTGCAAAATTTTCACAAGTTTAGTAGTATTATTCACATTAGAAAATTTTGTTTCATCGTCATATATGTTGAAAATCATGGTACAATTGTTATTTCCAGAATCACAGAATTTTGATTATAAAAGAGTTGATACTGATAATGATGAACCATCTGTTGACTCAGAAACTGCTGAACTCGAGGACTGCAGAACATTTGTACTCTCCTTACTACCAAATAATTTGTTAGACATTTCGATTTTTTCGTTGATCGAATCATCGACATAACTCATCGCAATTTCGGTGCTCTTCCACCCTCCAGCACGCTTTAGTGCTAAAATATCTCCTATATCCTTGATTCCAAAAGTTTGAATTTTCCTGAGAAAATTCTCTTTAAATGAGGAAAAACGAAAAAAACTCAAAATTGATCTTCGTTCAAATACAGATAACTTCGAGGTTTTTTCATCAAAAATTTTTGAGAATCTCCGAGAGGAAAGGCTAATGCTTCTTTTCCGATAACGTGATTTTCAAAATATGATACAAGAGGTCACAAATTCTTTGTCAAAATGAGAAATGACGAAATATCAAAAAATCGTTTTTTTTTCAAATTGGAATCCCATTTTTTCGAAATCTTCGTCAAAAAATAATGCAACACAAAATTCATTAAAAGTATCATATCAGAGGATCTTGGAGGACATCTCCGTGATCAGAAGAACATCTTCATGTAGTTCTTCTATGGGCAGCAGAGAAAAACAGACCCTTCACCAATCTACCCGAAATTCTAGATCTGAAATAAAAAAAGACAAAAGCAGAAAAAACTAGCTATTTACAATCAATTAAATGGTTTTTGTATTAACCATGCATTGCAGAAATTCTTTCTTCATAAATTAGTTATGACAGAAATGTCACAAAGTTTGAAAGAAATGAAAAAACCCAACAAGCTAAACCGTAATTTGGACTAAGTGAAAAAACAATGAGTCCATAACTTTCAATTTTCCTCCACAAAGAAGTTCCTCTGTTTCCATGTGGGTTTCTTGAAAGATCTCAACACCCATAATAATATCAATAATGAGGTATTATCTGAACTTCTATTGAATCATCCCAAAATGATCAAGACAGTTAGTGGAGTAGGCCCACGGAAAAACGGTAAAAAAGCGTACACTACCTCACAGGTAGCGTGTGCTTATCCTGTATATATATAATGAGATTCTAAGAATCCCGATATCTCAGAAATGGTTGATCTTAGGAAAAAAATCATGGGAATCAATTTTGTGGAGAATTTTAAGATCTACAACTTTGGTTTGAGGTTTTTTTCGATAAAATTTACCGTTTCCGAAAAAAAAAACAATAAACTTGAAATTTTAACTTTGGTAGCACACATAGGGAATTTTTACAACTTTATTTCTAATGGTGAACCCCAGCTCTCTAGAAAAAAAAAGCTCTTGTTTACCAATATTCCTCAGACAAGGCTCCCACGGCCATCTGCAACGCAGATTCCTCTCAGCTCTACAGTCGTATCTCACGTCAATTTGTACCCGATCAGCCACGTATCGACTCGAAACAATCGGACGCGGTTTTTACGCCTGCAATTTGCATATACGCGTACAAAACCTTATACAGGCTCATACCTCGTACGTTCAGCCAGCTAGACGTGAACCAAAACGCGCTCTTTGATATTCATTCCCATGCCTGCCGTGCATTTACCGCGTTTATGGAAGTAGCGTTTATCAGCGTTGCCTTTTACGTTGGTAGCTCTGACAGCCCGATTCTGCCTTTCCGCTTTTTTTCCCGTCATCGACGGGTGGTTTTCGTCTTGCCCCCTCGCCACCGCGACTCTGTGGTTTGATCTATGGTTGATTGTACCGAGAAGTTGTCGAGTTTTTACGCATTAGAGTGGCCGTTCGTTTATGGATGTTTGTAGTAGGAGCATATGGTCGGGTCATTCGTATTCTATGCTCGTTTTCGCAACGGTACGTCGTATGATTGAAGTACGTTGTCATAGGACTCGGTGTAAACGTCTTCGATGACCCGAGAACATCGATTTATCTGCGGGTGATGCCACAGAATGTTGTGAGGATTCTTTCTGCTCGGTTGAGTATTTGGAGTCAGTAGTAGCGTTCACTTATAATCTCAAATAGACCGAATGATAGACATACCAAGTACAGTATGAAGAAGAGGAAAAAGAGACGCATGATAGTTATGTATATACTGATGAACACCAAAGATGATCCTCAATGAGCAATGGCTGATTCTACCATAATTGCGCCTGCTAAGTATCATCCTAGCATAACCATCATGTTTGTCCAAATTTGATTGAATCCCTTAAGCCAATAGTATTTTTTCGAGTTCCTAGTTTAGCTGTTCTCTTGACCAATCCAGACATGTGATTGTTTTGAAACACCAAATTCTCAGACTCATTGACCGAATGATAACATCGAAACGCCGAGTCCAAAACTGAATTATAATCTACGTCCATCTTCATTAAAAGGAGCCTAATCGCCTAATGACCAGACGATGACTGTCTTTTTACCGTGAGATTGGTCCGGAAGTCTGCCGTCGCGAAAAAAATTGCGTCTCGTCAAGTTATTTGTCCGATTAAGACTTGGGCGTTTAGAGGTGATTAGAGCCGCGAATTTTGATTGATTCAAATCGGTTACAGTTCAGAAACTGGGCCTTGGATTGGATTGATGGTCGATGGGATGGCTAAAGGTACGAATACAACCAGGGAAGATTTGGATCTTTCATTTGGAAAATTTGTTGAAAAAATTCTTACAAGAGCTTTATACATCATTATCCTAAAATATGAAAAAGAGAGCTAAAATAATACAATAAATGTTGAAACAAAAAGTACCTAAGTTGAGGTAGAAAAAGAACGGGGTATCATAAAATTCTTCGTATAATACTATAGAATCATACGATACTATCATCACTAGTATCATACAATACTATACAGCCAGGGGAAAAAACCTCAGCCGAAAAAACCTGTCTCCCCGTTAAAAATAACATAAAATATTAAATATCAGGAAAATTTCGAAAACATCAGCGTGATCATTTTCATGTTATCCGTCGATGGGCTCGGTTGAACAGATTCTTCCCAAAACGACTCGCAATTCTTAATCTGAAATGAAAAAAGACAAGAGCAGAAAAAAAACCGATTATTCAGAATAAATGCATTTGCTACTTCAAAAAACATCAACTTCAGATTTCTTGGACAAATAATGTTCGGATGTTTATAAATATTTATGACAGAAATGTCATAAACTCTCATCAATTTCCCCAATCCGAATCGGTTGAAAATTACGAAGTGATAATTTTTTAACATAACAAGCTAAACTTGTAAAAAATCAATTAATACATAACTTTCAACTGTCCTCTTTCACGAGGATTTTTTTCTGTTGCCGTGTGGGTTTCTTGCAGAAGAATCACTTGGATACCATGTTCATCAGCCAATTTGGAGACGTAATCACACTTTTCCTTCGAAATTCCTTCGATATTCAAACTCAAAATCCACAAATTCTTGCTCTCTGGTCGGGAGGGTTTTTCAAACCGGATACGACCTTCCAGGTAATGATTTTTCGGCACTTCAGATGTTTGAAGACCGCTACGGGACCTCAATGAAAGGAAATCACCTCCCATAGATAAACCAAACATTTTATAACACAAGAAAACTGAATATTTTTCAGGACCAAAAACTACGACATATACCGAGAATTGTCATTCTGACAAGTAATAATAATTAATAAATAGGCATTGAAATGAAAGCGACCCCAATACAACGAGAGGCATGATAAAGTGATTAAACAGGATGACATTGCTCAACTCCATCATGCGAAAGTGGTCAAGAAATGCTTGGAAACTTTAAAATGGGAAGTTCTACCCTTCCCGCCGTATTCTCTGCCTGCTCTCTTGGACTATCACTCAAGAAGTGAAAAATTGGATCTATTCGAAAGATATCCAGATTTTTCAACACGGGATTCATATGCTGCTTGGAATATGAGATAAAATGGTAGCCAGCTATGGGCAATACTTCGAATCATAAATTTATAATCTGTTTTTAGAATAAAACTTCAAATTTCGGGAAAAACAGCTGAAGCAAAGTTGTACAACTAATACAAATGTTTAAGATAATTTTGTCTTCCACATTTCGAAATTAATTACTTCTCAGGAATACAATATGGAAAGAATACAACCACATGAAACAATGTGAAACATTGTTCTCTAGTAGAGCTATGAACCTCGTCAACGGATCTACCGTCTTAGAAATCGCCGGATCGGCGCGCACCTTTAAATTTCAATTACCCATAACTGAAATTACGTTAATTAATGACTCCATCCCGAGATTATGCAAACCAGCCGTCTGCCAAATTATTGAGTTCGGAGCGGTACCACCGACTGGTTAATTAGATGACGTCCCCATTATCATACAACCTCTAGATGGCAGCCGGCGCGTAATGGCTAAAAATCCCGATAAATGGCAATAATTTTGTAGACAGAGGGCGCCTATCTCGGGTACTTAGCACCTTAATAACTTGTAAAGACAGCGATCCGCGATCTGATTAAGTGGCGAACACCTGGGCATCCAGGCACCATCGATCGGATATTATGGTTCTATGCTCGGCCGTTGAGCCTCGTGATCGCTTTCTATGGTCGATGCGTATGTGTCTTGTCGATGAATAAAGCTTTAGATGTTTCACTGCGTCTGAAAAGTATCCCAGGAGTCGTTTAATAGCACACAATACTCATTTATGTACCAAGGGCATTAATAACAACATCTCTCAATACCTTTGGAGAAAACATGCTCTTATGTCAAACGTGTACAATTCAATCTAATATGATCACAGTGAACGTAGCTCTATTAATTTTAGATGGAAGCATTTGAAAATAACGAGAAAGACACTAAAACCATTAAGGACAAAAAAAAAAACTATTGGGAAAATGAAAAACACTAACTACAATGATGAGCAGATATAGAAAAAGTAGGATTTGCTCACAAGAAAAGTTCAAAATATCGAGCAAAGTCGTTGATAACATCTACGGACATCAAAGAAACGCAAAACGAATTCTACAGCGTTAATCGATTTTTTTTATATCTTTAATCTTTCCAGTTTCCCCAAAAAATGTAAGTCCATAGGCGTCAGATCACACTACTTAGCTAGATTAACAACAATCAAATTTACCAAACAATATAAAGTGTATACGGCTCGTCCGCAAAATATTGATTCAGAATAGTGAAAGAAATTAACAACCTCGATATATTCCATAAATGGTGAGAAAAATCCTCAAAAACTAAAAAAAAGATATAAATGAAATTCATTTGAATCCTTGGTTCAACTTTCAGTTCATTTGATTAAAAAAAAAACATCGTTCTCGTGTGGCATTCCACAGCTGCCTTAGATTTAGAAGAAAATTTCTATATTTTTAGAAAACTGCCAGAGATAACTTCAATAATTTATTTATATTTGAAATCAGAAGAAAATCAACAGTTCACATAGAATTTTTAGGTTAACGATGCCTTCATGATTCATAGTACTGAATTCTGAATGCCCGTGAAAAATACTGCAAATTTGCTCATTTGAACTTTGTGTACGACAAATATTAACTGAGATAGCTATTGAGTAAAATATAAACAATCACCCTGTACACTTCCTTCTTCTTTGATGGCACCCTCTTAGTTTTTTAGCTACGTGCAATTATATGTTGAGATACCGCGTCACCATCTATGAAGATGTATGCGAGTCATTATGTGCATTATATTCGCATTTGCGACCTAAAACTTCACAAATTCGACATCTTTCCAGTTAGAACTACAAATATATGGCGAATATTCTCCTTGGGTACACATGATGGCCGAAGAAGAGTAAAACAACGTCAGGGAGAAAGACGTGAACCTCATTTTGATGGTAAGCGTCATGTATACCAGAAAATAGACGTATCGGGTACCATTGCACTTGCAAGTAGGTCTCCTTTAGTCTTTCTTCAAGGTAACATGACAGTGCTGCGTTACCTTCAAGAAGTAGAGAAGCCTTATGTTCTTCCTTACTCGAGAATCCAATATTTCAGCGAAATAATGCTCGACCTCATGTTGCCAGAGTTAATTTAAACTTTTTTTGAAGCGACCCATGTGAATCTTTTGCCATGGCCGCCCAGATATCCAGACTTTTCGCCCATAGAGTATCTTCGAGATATGGGTAGAAGACTTGGGAAGTTGC
>CM076612.1:26003546-26187270 GCA_038502775.1 Hippodamia convergens | reverse complement strand
CAAACATTTCCATCTTGTCGGCAATAATGTCTTCGAATTCTAATAATTGACAGTTGTTCTGAACAGAGATCTAACCACGGGCAATTGAATCAAGTATTCAATCACAAAATAATTATGACACCATGGGTAGAGACATATTATTCTGTGATTCAGCCTACCTAATACTCAATAATTCAAATTTCAAATACAAACTATATTTTTCATGATATCTGAACGAATCAGAGGGCGATGTATGATGATATATATCTGAAACGGGGAAAAAATGGCGATTTTTTCTAAGCCATTTCAAACTATTGTTTTCATAAAAAAAACACAACTTTATGTTGAAGCTCAGCAGAAAAACAAAGCACGCTACTGGATTGCTATGAAAAATGCCTGTATAATGTTTTCATTTCAACATCCTAGCACAAACAGAAACGAGATAATGGCCAAAGTTGAAATCGCCTAAATTTCAATTTTGGCCTATAACTCGAAAACAAAAAAGGATAGAGGAATGCAGTTGATGGCATTATCAGTTTCTCTATCTCTCACGGTTTAAAAAGTTGTAGTTCGAATATCACCAATTTTGCCCACCCTGTACACACTCTTGCACTTGCTTCTTTTGATTTGCTTATCATTCGTGACTACAATCGAGTAGTTCTGATTTTAGAACAAGGGTGGATTTACGGAGGGGGAGGGGGCTGAATGGGGTTTATTATCTCTCCATGCGTTCAAACTTCTTGAAAAAATTGTACGCAACATGGTGCACAAAATGAAAAAATTTCTCCGAAGGGTTGTAACAGATACCGTTCGATTCCTTCATGTAAAATTTGCGATATAATGTCCGTATGCAGATTTTACTCTGGGTCGAGCAGGCACCTGTCTCCGGGCAACGCTGTCGGGAAAAATCTACTATGCCCCTTACTGAAGTCCGTAAAATATTCAAACGTTGCTTAATCTGGTGGTCCGTCAAAGTTTCTTGATGTCGATCTACTATTCTTTCCGGTCAAACTGAGAAATTCCTAACATTTGCCCAGGAATATTTTCAATATTACAACTCTCGTAATTCGCTTGAAACTTCGAATACACCTGTATTATCCCGGACAAGAAACATTTTTGCTGCTTTGTTGTTTTCATTTAGGTGATGAGATAGTGAGGATTCCACACACAAAAAATTGTCATGTTATATTCAACAAGTTGAAGTTGTTAGGGGGAGCCAAGACTTTTGACGATATGTGTATGTTGATCAAAAAGAAATTAAGAATTCACTTTACTCTGTTCAAATTTGAGCGAGAGCAATAACAACAAGTTTTACGCAGCGGTAGGGGGCCTTCGGATAGTTACTTTCCGTCCAGAGTCGAATCGAGGAGATTTGACACAATCGTTCAGTTTTAACTGAATGGAAAGGACCCAAATCTGGTCTTACTTTGTCGGAATCTTGCAAGATTCCGACCCAAATCTCTGAAACTCTGGTGTTTCCTGGAATTACCTTGCCGCAATCTCGAGCATAGATCCGAGTACGATCCTGGCAATCTCTTAGAGAGGTCGAAGGGAGCGTTGTTATGACCGTTTGACAATACGAGCTTTATTGTGCGCGAACCAGACGATTCTGTTTGTTGTAATTGCTCTCGCTTAAATTTGAACAGGAGTATAGACCTTCTCAAGTTCTAATAGTTTACGTATGCATCTGGTTCTAACGATGATCTGGATGAATAAGAAAGGACAACTGTAAGAAGAATAAGTTACCAAGAGGATATGTAGTGAGGTAGATCAGATCAAGGAGAAACCAATGAAGGGACATGGTGGACAGGAAAAGATCGTGATGTGGACAAGTCACCAGAGATAATAAGAGAAAAAATTAGGACAATCGTCCTAGCTACGAATGTGAACAAGGAATTTTTCATATTACTTCTAGATTGAGCCTCTAGAATACTTGAAGATTAGATAAACAAAGCACTTTCTCGCCACGCAGTTCTCTAGCCTGTGAGTAGATTATAATATCTCATAATCATAATGTATATCAGTTTCTCTGATCTCGAGTAATCGAATTAAGTTTCGCAAAGTTGCAAACATCTCTTTTCCCTGATTTAGTGACCGGTTGTTCACGTCTAGAAATGTGTTCTTTTAATAGATCATCCAGTTTAAAATTAGTTATTCCCCACATTAAGGTGTCCCGTCCATGAAAAACGCGGGAAAACATCTTGAGGAATTCGAGTTTAGTCATTCGTAGATTGACGTTATAGAGGCTATATACGAGGACGATTTGGGAAGTTTTCGGGCCAGTTTTGAATCTGGTTCTGCGTTGGAGCATTATTAAATGTTTTCTATCAGAACGACCCATCCAACTGACAGAATGATTGATCTTTGAACACGTTAAGTCTGACGAGAGCAATAGGTTGATTACAACAATTGTGTGTAGAAACAAGTTATCGAACTCTCTAGAGGAGGTTACCAGCCAGTTTCGGATTGAGGCAGAGAAGAATGGTTAGACTTTCATTAATGGTATTAGATTCTTTTATTGAGGAACATTTGATGAACATTGATGAACCGAAAGGCTTTATGGGACCTTTTTTCTTCAAACTTTCTCACAGCATAAAAAAGTGTTTCTTTTCTAAACACCCAGGAATACGTACACAATGTTATTTAATTTCTTCTCACGAAATCATATCTGAAACCCTATTTTTTTATGATTGCGTTTGATTTGATTGCCGGAGCAAGAACTCCCAAGTTGATTAGAGCACGGAGATTCGTTGAAATTTCAAATCAAGGGATTCGATTGGTTCGAATTTACGTAGGTTTTTTGATCGGACAATCAAAGTTTTTCGAAATCCACCTGTAATCATTAGTCCTCATAATCACATGTGGATTTCACAAAATCTCGATATTTTGCTGTTTAAGGGTCAGGATCAAATGAAGAAATATATGATGAATGTAAATTATAAAACGCACTTTTCAGATATACTTTTAACGAGAAGTATCCCATCTAAGCACCTGCCATGATATCACATTAACACTTTTAAATTATTTGAAATGTCAACTTTCAGTAAGTAAAAAATTTGAATTTAAATTTAACATCAGAATATCTAGAATTCCTTTTGTGAAATCCAAAGATAAGCATAACTAATGATCATATCTTTCACTTGTGAATTTCTGGGATAATTTTATCTTGTATGAAAACTTATCTATCATTATGATTTAATGAATTTGACTATGAGTACAACAGTAATTATTGAATCTAGGAGCACGAACATATTGCAACTTCAATTTTCTCCGCAGAATCCAAAGCCATAATGAAAAAATAGCATTCTTATTTGACAAAGAAACAAAAGTTACGTTCATATTCTGATCACATTTTTTGACACAATATTTGAAATAATATATATATAATAATTTTTTCAAAATTGAGGAAATACACAATATTCCTGCATTCTCCTTCTTCGAAAATGTGGAAACTGTTAATACTCAAGATATTGAGAAATTTTTTTTTATATTTTGAAAACTTTTGCGATTCGGATGGATAAATCTTCATTTCTGGTTTAACTGAAGGTGCTCAGGCTTCAAGTATTTCAGAATGTCGAATCTTAATATATAAAACTAAGTCGGCCATTTTGTTGGTTACACCATTTATAACTCAAGATTGGATGAACTGTTCGTTATGAAAGATTTTTTGTTGGATTCTTCTATGGCGGGGTTAACATAAAGTACATTAAAACTCTGAAAAATTTGATGAAATGAAAAAAAAAATTGGAAATAATTTTCCTTCTTGCGAATAACGCAATAGGTGTCGCTACGGTACACTTTCTAACAATATTAACGCATCTGTGTTCTTCCTAACATTACGAAAAATTTTATAACGAAATGTTATGAACACATCTCCATTCTACAATTAATTATCGCCATTAGATGGCGACATAGATATAGATAGTTATCTATGTAAACAATTACTGTGTATTTTGAGTTGCCTAAACGTCCGAATCAAGACATTGACATTTTCTATCGAACACACAAAAATACAATGGGTGTTTCCAAATGACTTCATTTGGAACAGATATACTTAAAGGACGTGAATTCAATCCAACATTCAAGGTAAGAATATAATATTAACATTAATGATAAATAGTTTCAGGCTTTCACGACATTAAGAGAGTCTTCCGGGCTTATTGGCCGTGGAAAGGGTAGAGCACCATCCTTTTCAATTTCCATAGTGAATTGAATATTTGGGTGCCTACTGTTAAGATGGGATAGGAAAGCATCCAATTCTTCAAGTCCATGACTCCAGACGACAAAAGTATCATCCACATAACGTAGCCATGTGGACGGTCTCTTAGTTGCCGCTTCAATTGCACTTTGTTCGAATTTCTCCATGAAGAAATTTGCAATTGCAGGACTTAAAAAGAGGATTTGTAAGAGTGGAGCAAGGGCTCCGCGTATATACGGACTTCCGAAAATTCACAAGGATAATGTCCCATTGAGACCTATCGTTAGTACCATCGATTCACCAACATACGACTTAGCCAAAGTTTTAACAACTATGTTGAGACCTCATGTGGGAAACACGGACACTTTCGTCAAGGACTCTACCCAGTTTGTAGAAAAACTGCAGAACATTCAGTTGGGACCGAATGACCGACTCGTTAGTTTTGATGTTGTGTCTTTGTTCACACTAGTTCCCATCAGGGAATCGCTTAACTACGTGTCTGAGTTATTCCCGAATGACATAACGAAGCTCTTCGAACTTTGCCTGTCATCCAGCTATTTTCAGTGGAAAGGCGAATTCTATGAGCAAATAGATGGCTGCGCCATGGGAAACCCTCTAAGTCCTGCAATTGCAAATTTCTTCATGGAGAAATTCGAACAAAGTGCAATTGAAGCGGCAACTAAGAGACCGTCCACATGGCTACGTTATTTGGGTGATACTTTTGTCGTCTGGAGTCATGGACTTGAATAATTGGATGCTTTCCTATCCCATCTTAACAGTAGGCACCCAAATATTCAATTCACTATGGAAATTGAAAAGGATGGTGCTCTACCCTTTCTAGACGTCTTGGTTACTAGAAAGCCTAATGGAAAGCTAGGACACAGGGTTTATAGAAAACCAACCCACACTTACAGATATCTACACAGGCAGTCCAATCATCATCCTCAACAGAAACGAGGAGTTATAAAAACACTCGTAGATAGAGCCCGACGATTGTGCGAGCCGGAATTTCTGGAGGATGAACTTGAACATCTACAGCATGCATTCGTCGCTAACGGATATAATGCTAAGGAAATTCAGAGGGCAATAAAACCAAGACTTTCCACGCGTGATGATAACACATCACAACTCACCCCCAATGGAAGAGCTATCTTACCATATATCCCCAAGGTCACCGATAGGATTGGTAGAATACTAAAGGGCCACAATATAGAGACTGTCTATAAGCCAACTCAAAAACTTGGCCAAATGATCAGAACTACCAAAGACAAAGTCGACCCACTCTCTCAACCGGTATTTACAGGATACCTTGTGACTGCGGCAAAGTCTACATTGGTACAACGAAGCGAACTATCAATACGAGAATTAAGGAGCATGAACGATGCTGTCGACTCAATCAGACAGAAAAATCCGCACTAGCGGAACATGCTCTGACAGATGGACACAATATTGTTTTCTCAAAGGCAAACATCAAAAGTTTCTATCCTAGGATGAACATGGAAGCCATTGAGATATATAAACATAAGAACAATATGAACAGAAGGGAAGAAACTCCTTTGGTACATAGCGCATGGTTGCCGGTGTTGGAAAAGACTAAAATCAAGCCAATACGAAGTGGAAGCGATGGACCAATCAACATAGCGCGCGTAAACCCACTACCTTCTCCCGCCAATGATCAGGGTATAAGTGGGGCCAACGGATCGAATCCAGCATCACTTTCGGAAATTCAGCGGTCGAGTTACAATCTAAGACCAAGAATCCTCTGAAGATGCCTACCGCAGTTGTGGGCGAAACGTTAGGTGAAATAATTCCTAATAGACCACGGCCAATAAGCCCGGAAGACTCTCTTAATGTTAACATTAATGATTTCAAATCACTTATTTTGTCTTCCCTTTCTGCTATTTAGATCCGAGGCCAGATTCACCATCGAATTGGATCATTACAACCACTTGAAGATACACATCATAAATTCCTCCGACAATCAATTAATGTAGATGTGAGAAGAATAATTTTTCAAGATCTGCAGCAACTACTTCATGAACATCATGCATTGGTCGATTGTTTAAAACTGCTTTGGAACGTATGCCAAGTAACAATCACAAGGTTATGATTAGAGCAGATACACGTCCTGTTGGAGCATATGACGCCAATTCAACGCCCCTACAATAGACGACTTGGCAACTTTTTCAAATATTTTATCGATTGAGTAGTAATATCATAATGGCAACGTTCAGATTTCTCCAGAAACGTGTAATAGCTACTCGAACTTGAAACACTCTGTATAACTCCTGTTGATTTCCATTCATCTTGGAATTATTCTCTCTCTATTCAAAATAGCCATTGTAATTTTGCGGTCTTATAGTAAGATGATCCAAAACTATCGTTTAAGGCGTGCCACAAGAATTTAACAGGTTCAGCGATTTGCGAGAAGCAATTTTTTAATCAAAAAGACAAATTCCGAAGTTCTTACCCAAGCGCCACCACTGAAATCGAACCATAGAGACGAGCAGAAATTTCTGCTTGAACTCTGACCCAAGATAAACTATGACGAATAGAAGACATCTAATGATCAACCAAGTGTCATGAAGAGCGTCCAATCCACCATGCAGCTGCGCCCGCTCATACCCCGCTCCCATCTTCTTAATCAACCGACAAATTTTCGCGAATTCCCATCTAATTAAATGCAATTCCCTGCTCGAGCTCGTTCCATCGAAATCCGCAACTTTTAATTGTACCAATTTAAATATCGCCGGTCCGTAAATCGTCCGAGTTATTTGGGGGCCATACCCCCCACCCCCCTCTACCCAGCTCCCACCGCCCGCATTTGACCATCGGTGACCCTTCTGGTGATCGAAGAAGTGCACACTCCGAATTTGGCGAAAGAAAGAGATGAGGACGTTGCTCCCAAAACATATGGGTCGGTGACATGCAAGTGGGTTAGTTTTTGCCCTGTTGCTGCGAACAGCGCGAGATCACTGTCGCACGTGACCAAACGCTCAAATTTCGGCGCTGATTGGTTTCGGGTATACCGGGTGGTCCTGTTAACGACCCATGCCATGGCGAAATGTTATCGAGGATAGACAAGAGATGGGAAAGCACTAGATAGAGTGAATATTAAAGAAACACATCGTCAAAAGTCTTGGCTCTCCCTTGTTGCGTGCAACATGATAATTTTTTGTGTGCACAATCTTCACGATCACTTAACTTAAACGAAACAACAAACCAGCAAATAGTATATTATTTTATAAGGAGGAGAAGTGTAACTTTTCATGGCGAGCTTGAGTTTACCCGCCGAACGTAGTGAGGCGGGTAATTGAAAGCGAGCCATGAAAAGTCACTTCTACTCCGAATGAAATATGTTTTTTATTTTCAAACGTTTTGAAATTCATGAAAATCTGAATATCCACTTTTGGATTGATTCACATTTGGGTACATGATTCTATCCACTTACGATCGTTATAATTGAATGAATTATGGGACATTTGCCTAGTTACGGTTGCCACGCACAATTGATTCTGACAGATATGAAGCAAAATAATCATTTGCAAGCTGGTGAGAAGTGGTTGAAAGTGAAAATGTCTTCAGAAATTGAGGTTTTGGCCATTGAAGCAGTCTTTTTCCTCGAACCATCGAAGTCAATTGAAAAATATTCTGCAGCATACCTATGATCACTTCGTGAATTGGTGCAATTCGAAAAATGTGACAGTTTACCAAGAGAATGTGCTTCTAGCATATTTTAACTTAATGGCTAGTGGAATAAAATGGAAATCCTCTGCTTTGTGAGCCCAATATTCAATGATAAAGTCGCAACTAGCGATCACACATGAAATAGTTATTGGTAAATACCTTAAGTTGGGCGTATTTTTGCAGGGTAACACTTTTCCTGCCGCCGGCCGGAAAAGTGTTGCATAGCAACACTTCTCCGCCTAGGCGGAGAAATAGAACTTTTCGATGATCCTGTCGATCGAGAAATGACGTTATTATTGTACGTTTGAAAATAAAAATGTTTATTTTCAAACGTACAATAATAACGTCATTTCTCGATTGACAGGATCGTCGAAAAGTTTTATTTCTCCGCCTAGGAGGAGAAGTGTTGCTATGCAACACTTTTCCGGCCGGCGGCAGGAAAAGTGTTACTACGCAAAAATACGCGCAACTTCAGGAATTTACCAACATCTATTTCATATTATGTGATCGCTAGTTGCGACTTTATCATTGAATATTGGACTCACAAAGCAGAGGATTTCCATTTTATTCCACTAGCCATTAAGTTAAAATATGCTAGAAGCACATTCTCTTGGTAAACTGTCACATTTTTCAAATTGCACCAATTCACGAAGTGATCATAGGTATGCTGCAGAATATTTTTCAATTGACTTCGATGGTTCGAGGGAAAAGACTGCTTCAATGGCCAAAACCTCAATTTCTGAAGACATTTTCACTTTCAACCACTTCTCACCAGCTTGGAAATGATTATTTTGCTTCATATCTGTCAGAATCAATTGTGCGTGGCAACCGTAACTAGGCAAATGTCCCATAATTCATTCAATTATAACGATCGTAAGTGGATAGAATCATGTACCCAAATGTGAATCAATCCAAAAGTGGATATTCAGATTTTCATGAATTTCAAAACGTTTGAAAATAAAATAACATATTTCATTCGGAGTAGAAGTGACTTTTCATGGCTCGCTTTCAATTACCCGCCTCACTACGTTCGGCGGGTAAACTCAAGCTCGCCATGAAAAGTGACACTTCTCCTCCTTATAAAATAATATACTATTTTGTACAACTGCTATTAAAAGTGACACTTTTAATGACAGCAAACAATGTTAAAATTGATTGTTTACGTGGAAGCGTGTTGAAAATAATTTCAACATTAGTGTTTAAACTTTTTTTAGCACTCTAATTTCTTATGATGAAATCAGATGAGGAAAATTCAGCAATTGCAAATTTATATTATCAATATTTAACAATCATCACTTTTGAACATTTATATTAATCGTAAAACTAGAACAATTACTAATATTAATGCCCTGTGACGTTAGGGAGCTTCGCAACACATTATTAGAATCCTCAGAACCATCAGTATTTGTAGAAACCGGAAGTACAATATTGGATGATCATGATACAAAATCTGTTGAGGTTGGGAGAATTTTTTCAGCAATGACATTTCTATATGCAATGGAATGATCAAAATAGCCCTCGGCTACCGTCGTAGACTTCCATCCATCCACCATGTTTTTTCATATCCGTAATATTTGCTCCTGATTCTGCTAGCAATGAAGCGGAGGATCTTCGAAAACAGTGTCCTGTATATTGCTTTGGTTCTGGCACTTTGAGTAATTCGACAACAATAGATGGAATTTTCCCAAATGTATTAATACCAACTGGATTGGCAGTGCATTTATTATTCATGTATTTCAGGAAAAAACGACGATATTTGATTACAGTGCAAAGTACTTAGGAAAATAGTCTACATACTTCCCCAATAATACTGAAAGAACGACCGACTTTCGTTTTTGTATTAAGAAGTTGTATAATAAATGATTTATTTGTTATTTCGATGTCTTTTGCTGATAAATTACACAATTCTTCACGCCGACGGGCTCCAAATAATCCGAAAATAGTTGCAACCTTAACCATCAAGTATTTCTCATCTGGTGCCTCCTTTATAAACTTTCCAACTTGTTCACGAGTGAGAATTTTCGAATTTTTGGGACGATATCCTTCACTTTTCCGTTTTAAATATGCTAGTACCTTAAAATATTTACTAACATCCACATCATTTTCAACAAGGGCGCTTGACTGTATCATTGAAAATTTGCTCCACAAAGTTGATGAACTCCATATTTTTGATTTTTCTTCTGAGTATGCCAGGAAAACAGTTTCACTGAAGTTCCCTTCTACATTTTTCAATTTACATCAGGCCAGGAAATTGTTATATGCAATATCGTACTGCTAAACAGATTGTTTAGGTAGGAGTTCCAGATCTGGTCACTTTTATTAATAATGGACTCTCGACAAACATATTAAGCAGTTCAAAACCCAAGACGAAAATTGGACAGGAACGAAATTCAAATGACAGCGTCTTTTCTCATTTGTTAGTAATCATAACGTTGGCAACGTTTGCCATTCTCAACAACCTTTTGATTATTTGAATATTAAAATGCATTTTGAAGTTTATTGTCATTGTAAATTCGCCCATTTCATTGCCAAATTAGGGCAGTTGTACAAAAAACATTGTATGGTATTTGTGTTAAAAGTGATTTTATTTTGTTCGTGAAATTGTTCAATTCGCTCCGCTCATTTCACAAACTTTTTCACTCACGAAATAAAACGTCACTTTTAACACTCATATCATAAATAACTATTCTTGTTCGGGAGAATACAGGTGTATTCGAAATTAATCAGTTTTAAGCGAATAATTCCAATATTGAGAATATTCCGTGGAAAATGCCAGGAGATCCCATTTCTCAGTTGGAAAGGGAAAGAATAGTAGCTCTACATCAAGAAGCTTTGTCGAACCACCAGATATTCAACGTTTAGATATTCCACTTACTTCAGGAAGGCGCATAGTGGCTCTTTTCCTGGAAACTGGCAGCGGTTAACATCTGCAAGGGAAAACCATTATATCCCAAATTTCACTCGAAAGAATCGAACGGTATGTGTACAGTCTCTCGAAGTCATTTTCGAGGACCTTTAGACGAGTAGTCTCAACCAATACCATGAAGAGACGGTCGCATTATTCCAATTTAAGGGCTAGAAGACATTTGAGGGTACCTTGGCCATCACTTGGACCTAGAGATACCTGTCGGCAATGGGCATAACACCACCAAGTGTTGGTGAAATGAGGATTTGTGAAGTTGAAGAGTGTAGACTTATCATCTTGGCTCTACATGAGATCTGATAACTTTTTGACAATGTGAGAAATACGGCCTCGTCTTAACAATATTTTACATGAAAATGTTTTTGGTTGGATTTCAGTTATTTTAGTATTTTACTTATGACAAATTCTTTTCATTTTGTTTTTTTTTTCCTCAATAAGAATTCAATAAAATATAACCATTTTGTGATTTTTTTTTCAAGTAAAACTAATTTAAAATCCATGTTCAAAATCAACAATGAACGAAGTAGAGAAAAAATATACCTGTACCTCCTAGCTTCAAGCTGCAATAGCGATGTTTTTGCGAGCTGCCATCACAACCATTGTATAAAGAATCCTAACTTTATACAATGATCATAACGGGAAATTGCACAATGGCAACTGTGGTTGAGGATATTACGGAGAAATTGTATTTGGTGTAAATACACATGAGGCGTTTTACAAGCGCTTTATTTGATCCCCTTATTCAAAATGTAGGGGTCTCATACAAACTTATACATCCCCTGGTTCTAAGGGTTGGGGTGAAAGTTTCGAGTGTAAGAATTTTTCCGTTGTTTGTGTATATACCACATACCAAATTTCAACTTCATAGGACATCGGGAAGTGCCCTTACTAACAGTTTTTATGATCAGTGAATGGGTGACGAAATCGGAGGTTTTTGGATATCTATAAAATCCCAAGTGCACTTGATACTTTGTACGTTTGATGAGTTCACTAGTGGCATTATATCCTTTCTCATCTGCTATATTCCAAACCGAAGGTATGAGGGTTCAAAAATACGACGAAACACTTTGAAAAAAGGTAGTACCCGGCACGGCGCTTCGCTTGGCTCGTCTTGGCGGGGGCACTACCGTGCGCATTTAGACATTCCGTACCCGTATTAAGCACCTTACGCTCGTACTATATTATAAGAAATTTATATTCTGCAACATCCAAATTAAATATTTTCGGGATCGATTCAAGGTACCATATTCTATAAAAGAACCATTTAATGTTGAAGCAATGAACTGAAAATGTCTAGTTTGATGACATTTCGTACGTTTTCTGAACATGAAAATTCGATTAATTCACTTTCAAGAAAAATTCAGGATACAATCTTGACTAGTTTGGTGGGTTGGGATTGTTGGGTTTCAGATCAGACTGAAAAAATCTCTACCTGATCGAAAGATGGAATGAAGATGAGTATAATCGAACTACAGTAATTTAATCAACTAGTTTGTCAGCATGTGAACGGAGCTAGCATATTTAAAGTCAAGATCATTAATCGATAGATTAATAAACGAGGTTATCGCAAAAAATCTCCGTCGGTCCAAAATAATCAAATAAAGAAATTCTAACATAAAAACTCTTTCATTCTTTAAAACTTGATTTCTGAATTTAGTATAAACAAATTGAATGATGGATTGACATATCTCAATTCTTCAGAAATATGCAATTATTCTTGAAATTTCTGAATTTTCTATATTCGGTTGGCCATGATAATTACGCATTAAAATGCGAAATCAAGCATTAAAAGGGGTCATTCATGGAAGATTTCGTGTATTGAAAGTGTGGGGAAAGTTTCACTTGTATTCATAAAACATCGCACCAAGTCTGGTGACTTCAAGAAAGCAGAATTTTGCTTTTGATATTATTTTTATTCTAGCAGAACCTAACTTCGGATTTCTGTACGAACATTTTTTTCTATTCTTTCTTTATTGTACCTATGTGTAGGTTCAAATGTGTGTTATCAAAAGGATGAATTCTCAAATGATGAGTTCAGTTAATATAGGTAAAAACTACGACTTGGAGGATAAACACATACAAGGTTTTACGCGGTGCTTCAGATACGTTTGTTTCACGCGCAATTCGCTCAAGGTGCCAAATGCGGGTACGAAATGTCTAAATGCCTACCGTGCCCCAAGATTTAGCATCGTAGATTACCCTAATATCAATAACTGTATTGGTAACATTGGTAATCATCTCAAAAATTCCCGATATTAGTTCTTTCCTCAACAAATCAATACGATCCATACCCACCAAACAATTGGCCAGATTATCAGTTTCATTTTTCAGAAGGATTTTGGCTACTGACAAAAAGTTTCAGAAAAAAGATCTGATGACATTTTAGTTTATTTTCATATACCGACCTTTACATACCAATTAATTCTGTTCAGCTGTCAGTGAAAACAATAATTATAATTTATTAGTACTAAAATAGCTTCCAAACTATCTTGGTCATATATAATAAGCGCAGTCGCCTCAGCTGTGCAGGGCTCTTTCCTACGCACCCAGAGGGCAATAGCCTCCTGGGAGCCGAAACCTCCAAAACAATACGTAGGCCATCGTCATCAAACCAGTAAAAACGCAAATGACACGTTCGATTCCCATCTAATGATAATAATTCCCGCCGCATATTGCCAGATGGTACTACTACTCATTTCCGCAGATTTACATGGTACAAAACCGGCCTTGGCGGGTTCCGTTATTGTCGAACGGGTCGATGGCTGGATTAACCTAACGACAGCTACAAACTATGTAAAACGAGATCTATGGCGAAGATGTTAAATATCTCGGCTTTAGTACCAGTTGGGTTTGAATCATCGTTGTAGCGCAACGTTGCCACATGACTGGATGCTACCCAGAAGATAGAAAATATACTGGTGAGTGCATTATGAAGCAAGACGCATGAATCTGCTTCGGTAAATTGATAGTAGAGCTAATTCCTAAATTTTTGCAAAATAGTGCAGTTATCACGAGCAACAGGAAACATGACAACGAAAATTGAAGACAAGGCCTTTTATGTTGCGAGTTGATTCACAAAGGAGGGATAATAAAACTGTCATCTAGATATGATTTGTACAATTCGTAGAATGAAAAGTTCCTACTGAATATGGATGACAAGAGTCGAAACCAGAATATCGAAGGAGTGCTTGAAGCATTGCTTCTAACCAAGTATAAATACATGACAGAGAAAAGAAGCATATCAGTTTAATTTGCTGGGAAAAGTTAGTTGGATAGTTAGTTTAAAAGAGGTTACAGCCCACTGCGACCTTATGGTATATTGGGCCTCCTTATAAGGCTGTTCTCACCAAATCCTTTACAGCTCGCTTTCCAGTTACAGAGATCTGATGAAATAGAATATTTGGGAAGGCTTCAGTGAGGCTAATTCCTCACCCCTACAATTTTCATGACCAAGGCAGGGTTTCCTTTGGCTTACAATGGCAAAGCATTCCGTGACTAGATGAATAGGAGTTTCGTCCTCCTCCCCACAGAATCTACACTAGTGGAGGTGATCCAGATACCTTTTGGAACCTTCTCCACAAACTCCTTCTTATGGATACATGTAGGTTGCAGGTAAAAAGATACAATTTTTGAAACATAGATGAATTCAAAATAGTAATAATCGAAATGAATACCATTTTCAATTCCCAGGCACAGAGATCTTTTATCATGAGGTTGGAGAAATGATATTAGATTTTGTCACTGAGATGAGCGATATACCGATTTCGGCCTTGTTTGGCCTCATCATATCGCATACATCTCAGAGACAAAATCTTCATAAAAATTTCGATATTTAAAGCAATCGGATGCGATGTACTGAGCAGAAATTACACAGCAGTGACATCCAATTGCGTCAAACTGAAGTTTCATATCTCTAATGACATTCAATGACTCTGTACATCCTCTTTCACTCAATGAGATTAGTGGCCACTGTGATTAGAGCAGATAAACGACCTGTTGGACCACATGAACGCCAATTCAACGCCCCTACAATAGACGAAGTGGCAATTGTGATTGTAGGTGAAAACTTGGAAACGAGTGATATTGTTCTTACATCTTCTATATATGAAACACACCGTTCATACGATGCACTACAATACCCGCTAATGTTTCGGATAAGTGATGATGGATATCACTTCAATATCAAGATGATAAATCCATTGAATGGTGAGTACCTATATTAAAATTCAAAATGTCTACTTAATAAAAATTTGAATTATTTGATTTTAGGCCAAGAAACCATCAATAAAGTTAGCTCGATGAATTTTTATTCATTTTGTTTAATGGTTCGTCAAAATGCTGATAACTATTTGCTGAGATTTCGTGGATTGTTGCAGCAGTATTGTGTGGATATGTATTGTGAAATTGAAACATAGCGCCTCACTTTTATCAGACTGAATCAATCTACATAAACTACATCCAGAGGAATATATTCATTTACGATATGCAATCGCTACCGAAGGAAATGCAGACAATGTAGGTAGATTGACAATTTTAACAGCAACGTATATTGGCAGCCCGCGTCATAAGCATGAATATGCACAAGATGCAATGACATACATTACATTAACCTTCCCAAAATGGGAAGAAATCACTCAACTGCTTCTTCCCGGACAAACATAAGTTGATCGACATGACATCACTGCACGAGTATTCAATCAAAAAGTGAAGTCACCAATGAATTTCATTACAAAACATCATGTCTTCGGGGATTCTCGATACTGGATGTATTCAATTGAATGGCAAAAACGAGGCCTGCCACATGCACACATTCTCATCTGGTTAGTAGAAAGAATTCGACCGGAACAGATAGTTGCACATTGCACAATACTCAAAGGAAAAAATGAAGGTCTTATTCCCAGAATTCAGACGATCCCAACAGATATGCCATTTGAATTTAAGAGAATTCAATTTCCAATTCGTCTAGCGTTTGCTATGATAATTAACAAATCCCAAGGCCAGTCCTTGAGTGTGTGTGGCATAAATCTAGAAAATAGTCGTTTTTCTCTTGGCCAGTTGTATGTTGCGTGTTCATAAGTCGGCAAACCTTCTGCTCTTATTATTCTTGCACCCGGGAAAAAAAGGTACTACAATGAGACATTTTTTAAATAATAATAAGGTACCGCTTAAATAAAGTGAAGTCTTTTCATGTAAATAAAAATGTACATACCTACCTATTTCAGTGTAATTAAATTTTTTGTATATTTTGTACTTTAACTTTGCCTAATATACCTCCTACTTGACAAAAAATCAAAGTTTTGTTGATACAACTTTATGTATCTCTGAGGCGAAACAAAGTTCGCCGGGCCAGCTGGTTATGTAATAAAGAATAGTATGGGAAAGGAATTAAATTTGTTTCGAAAATTCAAAGTTTTTGTCTCTCTGTGAATATGGGGTTTTATAATATTTGAGAGGACAACAATATTCAGCAGCACGAAAACCCAAGGGTATAGTAGACTATTCAGACCATAGATAAACTATGATCTAGAAGAAAAAATTTAGAATTGCTCCCCATAAATATATAAAGAGGACAGAGACAAACTACGAATGAAGAAATGAAAACTCCAGAAAAACAAGGCAGAGAATGGAAGAGGAAAATGGCAGGAAAAACAATTGCAGACTGAAAATTCATCAATACTGACAATCGGACAGAAATAAAGCAACCAACCCAATTAAGTTTATACCCTTTTATCAGATCAAAAACATCAATGTGTAATTATCAGCGATGTGAAAGGTAATTCTTGAAGACTCTCTAGTATTTTTCTCTGGAACCTCGATATGACGCATAATCCGGCAACATCGAACGTCCTTCAAACGTGACTAGTACCACGTATTCTGGTACCGTTCGGGGAACTAGCCGAGAGAAGAAAATCGGAAGAAGGGGTTAACAGGCGACCAGAAGAACGGATAGTACTAGTGACCAACTAACTCGGCCATTAACCCGAAGTAGTAGGCGTGTTCTTAGCGAGATTTGATCTCCTTAGCTCATTACGGAAACGATGTAAAGGTTAGCATGGATGTAGCGAGTCTTAACTCGACTTTGTGTCGTATGCCTCTGGAGATATCAACATCCATGCAATCCCAAGAAAGAATAACTTCGGTAACTTCATTTTAAGGGCGGCTATTAGGGCTCTAGCCACCCCCCCCCCCTCCCAAGACCAGAGGTCCCTCATCCCCATTCAACACAGAACTTTCGAGTATTGCTCAAGTAATATGAGAAAACGCCACTTACCTTATTATATGAAGCTACAAGTTCGGCCATCAATTGAATCTCAAGGTAGTTCGCAAAAATGTCAAGTTGTCAAAAACAAGAAATAAAAATACACTATTGGCACTATAAAAACTGTTACAACATAAATTAGAAACAGTCATGTGAGGCATAAAAGTTTGAAAATAATTTGCCACAGAATTCTGAAAAACAGATGCTGACAAAAATGTACAGAGTGGGCAAAGTTGGTGAACTACAACTTTTTAATCCAACGGGATAGAGGAAAATGAATGACACATTACGGTAGTCTTTTTCAGAGGAACTAATTATGCCATCCACTTCATTCCTCTATCTTCTTTTGTTTTCGAGTTATAGGCCAAAATTGAAATTTTCTCGATTTCAACTTTGGTCATTATCTTAGTTTCTGTTTGTGCTAGAATGTTGAAATTAAAACCTTATACAGACACTTTTTTCATAGCAATCCAAGAGCGTACCATGTTTTTTCACAAGAGGTTTCCTTGCTGAGCTATAACATAAAGTTGTGATTATTTCTATGGAATCAATAGTTTATTATGACTCTTTGGGTTAAAAATTTGTAGTTCATGTATCACCAATTTTACCCACCCTGTACGAGAGACGATGAGTTGAAGGGCATGCTGTTTTATAGGATTACTTGAAGGCAATTAAAGCTCTGAATTTATAGCGTGCTTGAAAATTTTGCAGGTAATCTCTGATCCTTTATTACCAATAAGTAAAAGTCTGCAGAGTGCAATACTTTTATTAGTTATTCCAGTATCGACATATACCTATATACTGAGCAGTCGAGCACCAAAGACGAAAATTGGACAAGAACGCTTTAATTTGTTAACAACAAGCATTTGTTAGCAACGTTTGCCATTCACAACAACCTTGTGATTACTCGAATATTGAAATGCATATTGGAGTTCAATATCATTCCAAATTCGCCTAATTCATTATCAAAATAGAGCAGGCATGAAAAACAATATTTAATGTTTGTTTTAAAAGTGGTTTTATTTTGATCGTGACAAACTTCTTCACTAACAAATAAAACTTCACTTTCAACACCGACATCGTCAATCTGGTCGCCTTTTTTCTGAAGTTTGGTTCTTTGCGTATGCTTCATGAATGTTTTTATTTTGACATGGAGTCAGTTCATCAACGGCTTCGATTTGAAACGAGTTTTTCTGAAAATGCCAAGACATAAATCAACAAATGCTGAGGCTTTCATGGCTATCGGAATGCTACAAGGTGGCCTAACTCAAGTTGTTGTAGCGAAAAGGCTCCAAGTTAGCCAAAGTGTGTTATCGCGACTTTGGAATAGGTTCAGGGAGACAGGTTCCTTGTTGAAAAGACCACCTGCTCAGGATCGTTTCATCACCATTTCGGCGAGAAGAAGCCTACATCTTCGTGTAGAATGCTACGGAATACTCTTCAAAATGCAGATGGGGTCCAAGTCTCCATCGAAACCATCAGACGACGTTTGGGAGAGGTGAATCTAGGTTCAAGACGTCCATTAAGAGGAGTACCATTATCACGTGACCATAAGCGTCAAAGACTGGAATAGGCAAGGCAACATATCAATTGGAACGATCAATGGCGTAGTGTCCTTTTCACTGATGAATCCAGATATGGATGATTTTCAGATTCTCGAAGAATAAGGGTATGTGCAATCCCATGCATACCCCGTAATCGTCGCTAAGTCCATGAAGTCCATCCATTCCGAGGGGGTAGTCTTGAGGTTTGGGCCGGGATATGTTTCAATGGGCGCACAAACCTACTCATTTGTCTTGGGAATATGACCGCCTTACACTCTAGGGAGCATGTCATTGACAATGTTTTGCCAAATTTTCACGCTGCTATTGGTGAAACTTTTTAATTTTTAGACGATGACGCTAGACCGCACCTTACAGCCATAGTTGAGAATGCGCTCGAGGAACTTGGTATATTCCACATTTACCAATACCTCCGCACTCATCAGATTTGAATTGCATAGAACATGCATGGGTTATGCTCCAGCGAAGATTAGCTAATCATCAACCTACCCCAGTATTCTTAAATGATCTGAGAAAGCTTCTGCCCTGTTTTTAGATCCAAATTCCTCACGAAATGTTCAACAACCTCGTGTGTAGTAAGCAAAGAAGATGTCAAGCTGTTATTGATGCCCGTGGAGGCCATACATTGTATTGATAGTCTTAAAATGCTTGAATTCTCCGGGAATAAAATTTCGTTATTTTACTCGATTTTTCTTAACCACCCTGTATACGCTACAGACCTACAGGCTAAAATTAATTTTATTTCCTGCGACTGGAAATCATGTTAATATGAATTTTCATCAGAAAATCTCATTTAAGCTATATGTTTTTTGCAATTTAAGTCGATATCCCTAACTCATGTAGAGTAGTTTATTTCGGATTCAGGTATATAGTTCGTCAAGAAAAAACGAATGTAAAACAAAAATTGACAGGTTATGCATCAAAAACATCATGGAAACACGCGATACAATTTATGATTGAAGATTCGGCCTAGCAGAGATAGGATATTCTGAATAATTGTTTTAATAGGATAATATGTCGTCGAAGCGAAAGACAGTCTTGATAAGCATTATAAGTCCCAAGGAAAGTCAGACCTGAAAGAAAGCATTGACTTGAACGAAGAGGTTATATCCGAACCAAAAGTCAGAAGCCTATTTTGAGGCAAAAAAATTATCGAAATGGTATTGCGATTTTGGACTAAAAAGGAATCTGTGATGATTTTTCCCAAAAAAAAAATTGAACTATTTTTGTAAGACAGAACTTTTCGTTGTTGATGTATCCTGTCCTCGAGATGAGAAGAAAAACTGTCATGAAATTGTACCTCATAGTTTCCGATAAAAGCTCAGGACACTCTGGACGCTGTGTTGGTAGTTGGTACCATTACAAACGCCTACCCATCGTCGCTCTCTACAGGATTGAGGTGGAACCCGAGTCCTACGTGTTCGTTAATCGTGACAGGGCACGTTCGGGCTTCCTGAAGCCGCAATAGAACAGAGGAAACAGTTATACAAGATGTTCTTTCAATGAGTCAGCGACTAGAGAGGTTTCATGTTAAAATTTCTGATTATGTTATGCACACCTTTCATAATCCCGGTCGTAAAGGGCAACACACACTTATTGTTTAGTTTAGGAGGCGAAAGGGACTGCTTAAGATGTACCAGGGTGATCGGAAAACATAAGTTTGATGTAGGAAAGAATCATCTTTATTCTATTACTTCATATCGAATATAGTACAGTTAATTGCCGAAAACTACCTTCTTTTCTAGATAATTTTCAGGATATAGTGTTTTGCCACATTATTATGGACCATAAATAAGTTTTTGAAATTCGTTTTTCTCAGAATTGGTACATTCCAGAGAACAGTTTCATGAATTAAATAGAATGCTTATGGGCCCGTGTAAATGAAACTCCTCTTAATAGACGTCTAGAACCTAGTCTCACCTCCCTCAAACGTCGTCTGATGGTTTCAATGGAAACTTGGACGCCATCTGCATTCTGAAGAGTATTCCGTAGCATTCTACACATAGATGTAGGCTTTCTTGGCGCCGAAACGGTGATGAGACTATCCTGAGCAGGTGTTGTTTTCGTCGCCCACCAAGCCTTGGTCTTTCCACATGAAACCTGTATCCCTGAACTTTTTCCAAAGTCGAGATATCACACTTTGGCTGACTTGGAGCCTTTCCCCTACAACAACCTGAGTTAGACCACCCTGTAGCATTCCGATAGCCTTATTAGCCTCAGCGTTTGTTAATCTACGTCTTGGCATTTTCAGAAAACTCGTTTCAAATCGAAGCCGTTGATAAACTGACTCCATTTCAAAATAAGAACATTCATGAAGCATATACAAAGAACCAAACTTCAGAAAAAAGATGACCAGATTGACGAAATGTCTCATACTGATTTTTATTGGATCGATTCAAGTTGTTATTGAGTTTTAAATGATTTCACAGCGATTTATATACTTTTCAAAACGATTGAATACGATATCCCTAACTCTTGAGGAGCACTATATGTAGACCACCCCACCAGCAATATATCATCAACTCATATTTTTCTTTAATAAAAATAATAACGTTGTCAGCTCTACTGAGAGCATAAAATAGAAATGAGGATTCCGATTATGAGGCCGCTACGATGTTAGGTACAGAACAAAATTTTTGGACGCGATAGAACACATAAATTTCGATATGTCAGAATGTGTTCATTTCTATCTGAGTTAAAGAATAGGGCTGAATGTTGTCTGAAGGGTGTGTTTAACAACCATGTTGAAATAACTGCTCTAATAGTTTTCCAAAAGTGTTTGCTTTTGTTCAAGAGAATCTCAAAGTAAAAAACTGCGATCACAATTAGATCGAAAAGCTGAAGGTTATTCGATGAAAAATATCTGGACATTTATTATGAAAATGTTGTTTTAGGATTATTTTTCCTCTTCACTTTTACACCACAAATCTGAAGCGAATTTTTACTTTCAATAGTTTCTGATCACTTCAATTTTCAGCTCTCTTTTTCTATTTGAATATTCAAGTTTTGGGTGCCTTAGATGAGACAATTCGTCTTACATCCTACAGAAGAAGCAAGATAATTTGAATCCTTTCAATAAGGCTTGAGTTCAGGTACCTTGGAAAAAAGATTATTGTTCTGTTTTAAACAGAAATTTTCAGAAAAGAGATATGTCCTTTCATGTTGAATATGCCATGAGAAGTTCTAATGTTCCTTTTGAATGAATAAGAGTAGAATGAACTTATCAGATGATATTTGAAACCTGCTAGAAGCCTGAGCGTTAATAACACAAACTATTTCCTTGAAGTTCATCGCACAACCTTATTCGTAAATGGTAGGGTCCGTTGAGATTATCAATGGGGGGAGTGGTCAAAAGTTCAACAACGCGTAGTGCTTAGTGTTGGGTAACTCTTGTAAGAGGCGGTTCAAGTGTCCCGGACACGACGCAGAAATGTAAGAGCGGCTCACATAAAAAACTGGATCACCTCAATTCGAATGTCGCACTAAGCGTCTACGCAGCCGAAAGACGCGAGACGCGAGAGACACCCAGGACTCAGGACCCATGTAGTCTCGGCAAACACAATTCAGATTTAGGGACTAGAACGGAACTGCGGTACTTGTGTTGCGAAGCCACATCTGGGCCGGTGCGAGAGCGCAATCCGTGCGATCTGATAATCAGATATGTTTTGACAAACGCCCCAACTGAAGTAATAAAAATGCAGTGACCCTATAGTTAATTGCTTTCATGTTGATAGAAGGTACTTCCATCTTTCCTTTTCACTAGTGTGTCTTGTCATAAATCACCGGATTTGTGGTTATTCGTCATAATAAAATTAGGGTTGTTTTTTAGAGGTTGTTTCTTTGACCGTTCTCACCGTCCGAATATGCAGGAAGTTTGTTCTACAATGAGCGCTTCAACTCTAACGTCTAACGTAAAGACATTATCCCCCTTTTTATCGGTCCAGCTGCGCGCGACACAGTGTGTAGTGGAACAAATTTTGTCTCGACTGCCTATCACGTCATAAACGCCCGGAATGCCTCACCTCATTGGAAGTGGTACACTGTACCGCTTAAATACAAAAGTAAGACTCCTCTTACAAACTCAATTTTAAAACGTGTACTACCCAACACTAGTAGTGCTGAAAGATTGCACGTTCTCTTCGGCAATGAACTAGTAGCCAAAAATTATAGAGTTCTGTATCGAATGTGGAACTGGAATTATTAAAGATGGTTGAAATTTTTAATTAAAGACCATTCAGGACATAACCTGAACCTTTCGAAAAATAATGAGGCTGAGATTGCACACAGCATGACATTCTTGGTTTTGCCATTTTTTATCTGGTTTAATTCTTTGCTCGTGTCTTTTTTTATTATAATCGTTGTCTATATAAATTTTCCGGACCTTGTCTCGTGATATACTGTAAAAATAACGAGAAAGAACATCAACAGCTAGCATTTTCTAAAGAACAAAGGAAAATGGGAATGTCAGTATTGAAACTCGTATCATGTTAATCTGTTATCTATTGAAATATTGTCTGGGAGGTCTTTGCATATTCCTGAAAAACTTAATTTGGGTTTTCTCCCCCAGTCTCTGAAACAAGAGTCAATTAGAAAATTTTTTTTCAAATAATCGAAGAAAGGCCCCTGCGTCAAAAGCACTAATTTTTCAGGGGCCAAAACTTCACAAGAAGAAGTTGTTGCCTAACAATGAACAAGAAGAAAACACTTTGAACTCGGCAGCGTAACGTTTCGGAGTCTAAATTAGACTCCTTCGTCAGACAATTACTAGTTTTCATACAATATTTTGATTTTTGATTGACATTTGTCAATCGTGACAATATTTTGTCAATCAAAAAATCAAAATATTGTCACGATTCTACGATGTTGTATGAAAACTAGTAATTGTCTGACGAAGGAGTCTGATTTCGACTCCGAAACGTTACGCTTCAGAGTTCAAAGTGTTTTTTTTTTTGTTCATTGTTTTTACGCAGGGGCCTTTCTTCTATTATTTGAAAAACATGTTTCTAATTGGTTCTTGTTTCAGAGACTGGGAGAGAAAACCCAAAAGTTTTTCAGGAATGTTAATCGGTTATTCATTGCTTATTCTTTTGAGTGCTCTGACATGGATAGCCAGTCTGAGAAAAACTAAAACACGAATGAGTGAAAGTGCGCAAATCAAATTTGAAATTGTTTCAGACAATAAGTGTCTGTTGTTCTGACCAAATATTCAAAGTGATATTTGAAACGTAACATCTTGAAGGAGTTAGTTGTGAACTTCGTATTTGGCAAAAGAATCAGCATCATGTTTAAAAAATGGTATAAGGTCTTCAGGAACAAATGACTAAAACTGCACTAGGAATGAGAATGATTTACTTGAAAAAATTAAATGATTATTTGATGCACTGTGATTCTCAGCATTTTCATCCTATAATCTCAATGAATCGGAATAGCTTGCATAGCTCAATAATGCTAGAAGAAACATTCAGTTGAATTTACAGCCCAATATCAGTGGGCTTATTTTTATAAATAAACAATCAAATGCATTCTCAATTTGAAATCGAGCACTGATAGCGAATGATATCAACTTACGTTAGTAACATACAGATATGCGAGAAACAAACGAACAGAAGATTGCTTATCACAGCTTGAAACCAACTGGACAAATTAACGAAGCCGATGGATAAATAAGCAGAATTGAATGTTCCAATGTTCCTTTTTGAGATAGACGTTTTTATGGAGTCCAGATAGTGAATCGTTATCTCCCTGGATTATGTGTTTATATATAGAGTGCCAGTAGTAATTGTTTTTGATTGGAGCAATGATCTCGATAATATTGACTGAAGCGTTTTTGTTTGGGTTAGTTAGATGGAACTTTAATGTGATTTATTTCTTTGCATATTCGTTGATATCGCTGATAGATTTTGCATCGGGAAAATTTTTATAGGTGTTGAGGAAGGAATCTTCCTTCATCATTATTGGATAGGCAACGGTTATAATAATGCTTGTCAATTGAGAATATGTGTTTGGGAATTATTCTTCAGCTTATGCGCGTCATTCAAATGACATGACTTTTCAAAGTCATCAACACAACCGAAAATATTGTGAATTTAGTGCTGTTTGTACAGGGTGATTCACTTATCTTTGTTAACCCCAAGTTTCTAGAAAACATCCAAATATTTTTTCATTCTGTGAATGGCGTTTTGAACCAGTCGATGTTGATTTGAGATTGAGATGCGCGTAAAAATCTGCGGAAAAAATAAAAACGCCGGGCGTTGCAGCGCTATCAAATTTTTTTCCCAGGAACATTTTATTTTGAATTTTTTTCCATTTCTAACATCCAGCTATCAACAGCGGGTTATATGTTAATTACATTCCATTTATTTTTTTCTGTATTGTGATAGTTGATAGTATGCCTTTATTTGGAGACATGGATATCATTTTTAGTCTTAATTCGAGAAGGCTAGTTTTCTAGAAAATGTGTCTCTTCAAATAAGACGAAATATGTGGCTATAGCAAGATGGGGCTATGCCACAACACTGCCATTATAAAGAGATATTTAGATCGTTCGTAATTGATCTCTATGACAAAATACTTTGTACCCTGCAAAAATATTGAAAATCAATGATACTTGTTCTCTGCAATGTCCAGAAGTGTAAAAAACTGGAAATGGCATGAACCTCCAGACCTTCTGTGATATGAGAAAGAAGATCATCACGAAAATTGAAGAACCGCTGATGATCCCGGAACATGTTTAGTTTCAGAAATTAATTATATTTAAAAATCTTAATGTTTTTATGAATTTTTTATTTTAGTATAAATATATAATATGTATCCATAGTTTCATAAAATTCCAATATATTTTTCTGTTATTCATGAAAGGGCTCTCCTTTTCATTTTTTTATTATTTTATTCGCCAGAGAAGTATATTCTAAAACAAGTTGCAGAATGAGCTCCTATTCCAAACGAATGCATTAATGTTGGAATTGCCATCTGCAACGAGTATTAGACGATATTATTTCTATTTCAGTCAAGTTTTGTGAAATACTCTCGAAATTCGGATAAAAATTCAGATTAGTGACTTTTGTATTGTATCTTGGCAGTTGGTGTGACTTACGGAATTTGACAGATTACGGAATTTGAATTAATTTGATTTGATAATTGAGAGGATCTGAGGTCCGTACTGACAACCACAAAACGAAAAATATAACTGAAAACAATGCTGTAATGAGTTTCATTACAGCACTACTTTTAGTACTGTATTGAACTCATTACGATACTGAAATAGAGAAAGACAATTTTTGCTTGGCAACCGGTGCTCTTACTAGGTATGTTGATTTAGATTCGAAGTTGGTTGGCACCTACCTAGTACCTAGGTTTTCATGTGGTTAAAACGCATTTATGTATTTTCTTCTATAGTGTATTTTTATTTGTTTTGGAATTTCGTATCTTAAGGTCGGTTTTGTTTTTTGAAATTCATTTTTTGGTAATTGTTATTCACCTAGGAAAATCGCGTGTCCTCATGAAAATTATGGAATAAGAATAAAATAAACGTATTCTACAGTTGTAGTATATTAAACTCAGGTAGATAACCTACCACAACGCCTCCGTGGCGCAATCGGCTAGCGCGTTCGGCTGTTAACCGAAAGGTTGGTGGTTCGAGCCCACCCGGGGGCGACACTTTTTGTTAGATCTGATAACTTTGTGTTTCATTATTTTATATTATCATTCATTATTTTCATGAGAGATGAGGCAAAAACAAAATGATTCCTGTAATAATGAAACAAATGTTCCATCCACTTTGCTTGGATGTTATTTTTGGAAGATGTACTTCACTGTTTGGTGATTTTTCATTGTTGAAAATTCATCGAACATCCACAAAGGATTAGGAAAAAACAAATTCTACCTGCCCATTGACCGAAAAGGAGATAGATGAGTTAACCCCCATTATTTTGTTTTTCTCAGGACTCGAATGAAGGCTTAGAAATTGATGCTCTTGAAGAAAATTTACGAATACGAGATGAGTGCGTGAATTTTCTTATCTCTCCATTAGATACGATGTTTATTATGAGCACATGATTGATCTGATTGATGATCTGAATGAAGCTGCAATAACAATGAATTCAATAAATAGGTAGATTGTGGGCTAAAAAAGCTTCAAAAATTGCTCACCGTTCGAAAACAAGTTGATTTTCCCCACAACGAAATGCAGGGCCAAATTGGGCATCTTCAACAAATACTGTAAACCAGACATGCTTCTAACTCGGGGGGGCACTGAAAGATTAAATCACCCTACAATATTCGCGCTTTTCCGCCTCGATTCAAACCAATTTTCTCGGGAAAAGACGGGTTTGTCAACATCAAAAATTCAACACAGGAAGCTTAAAGAAAAACACTTGTAAAATTACCGGTTAAAGTCCGCTAGATTCCGACGTTCACTCCTAGTATAACCTAGAAATGCGGGGTTGTTATTGATTTTACAACCCGATACGTTATGTAAGTTGTGTATAACCCCTATTTTACCGGGTGATTGTTCCGTTTGGAAATGTCGTTGTTTAATTGAGCTCCGGGAAATACTTTTGACTTCGATGACACCGGAAGCTATGTAGGGGTATTGCGTTTCCCGATGCGGCGCGAAATGCGGCTTATTTGGCGCCCTGCGTCGCTACGGGGATGTTCGCTGCGAACGCAGCGTTGGGAGATAAGGGAGGGAAGTTTGAAGTGTCGGGGGATCGGTGACTTTGACTTCGGAATCATTGAGAGCGAAAGGGAGAGATTGTGGGATAACAAACGAGAAGAATTAAATACGAATCAATGTTTTGATTGTTTTGGGGATTAGTGAGATTGGAAATTTTGAGAAAGAAACGAGGAATTCAGACCAAGGTGGATAATTTTCGAAAAAAAAAATATCAATTTATAAATGCTAAGGTAGAAACATACACTGCGCAAAAATATTAACGCACATTCTGAAAATCTCAATTTTAATGAAAGTTAACTCTACATTGACTTTATAACTTATTTTTTATGTTCTCCCGGGAAGGTTTTGATCGAAACAAGACACATTAAATGGAAGAAAAATTCAGGATTCCACCGAATCTTATGTGAAAGAAGAGAAATGAACACTTTTCAAAATACTGAAATGCTGATAAGTGATTTAATACTTGGTATTTCCACCCCGTGCGTTAATTACAGCTCGGCAACGACGGTTCATACTTAAAATAAGTGATCTTAAAATGTTCTGATCTAATCCTTCCCAGATTTCTCCGAGTTGAATTCCTAAGTCATTAAGAGTAGCTGGATGATTTTCTGAACTTCTCAGCCTTCTATTGAGGTTGTCCCAAACCTGCTCAATCGGATTGAGATCTGGACTTCTTGCTGGCCATTCCATTCGAGAGACTTCAACCTCTTCAAGGTACTCCTGAACGATGCGCGCACGATGGGGTCTGGCATTATCGTCCATAAAAATGAAATTTTCACAAATGTATGGGGCAAATGGCACTACATGCTCTTCAAGAATGTTCCTTATATACTTATCAGCATTCATAGCTTCATTATCACTAGGTCTGTGCGAGAAGTCAAAGATATTCCACCCATTACCATAATCGATCCCGAAACCAGTAGTATTCAGGAAATTGCACTGAGCATATCTTTCATGTGGACATCTGTATACAAGGGAACGTCGATCACAATGGTAGAGGCAGAATCTAGACTCATCTGTGAGGAGAACTCTCTCCTAATCGGCCTCTTCCCAATGGATATGCTCTCTCGCAAAATCCAAACGCACCCTTCGATGTGCTGGGGTAAGAGCTGGGCCTCTTGCCGCGACACGAGGCCTTGAATCATATTCTCTGAGGCGATTTCTTATTGTCTGAGTGCTAATTTGCACCCCATGAGTTTGCTCAAGCTGATTTTGAAGGAGGCGAGCGGTTGCAAACCGTTGTTTCAACGAAGGAACTCTCAAGTAACGTTCTTGAATGGCAGTTGTTACCCGTGGTCTACCCTGTCCTGGTCTTCGGACATTCATACCTATCTCTCTGAATTGTGTATGTCCACCCTTCTTCTCGCAAAACAACCCTTAGGGCACATTCCTCTTGGGTCAAATTGCGTGTTTCGCGTTGCATAGCGATCGAGTGTAGAAAATCAAACGAAAAAAAAAAAACTATTGATCACTAGAATTGATCGAGAACAACTGATTTAAGAATGGAGCCAATACATTCAAAATCTGATTATTTCATTTTTTTTATTCCTGCTGGGAAAAAAACATCTGTATTGAAGAAAAACGTTGAAAGTGATAACATATGCATGCGTAATTCTGATAAAAATAATTATCATTGAGAACACCTTCAGTTGTAGAATAAATTTGAGATTTCCATAATGTGCGTTAATTTTTTTTGCGCATTGTAGTACGACATTATATTTTGAACAAGTAGTTTTATAAAAATCATACGTCAAAATATGCCAAATTTCACACTTTTTGAAAAACACTTTTTTTACTATACCGTAACATGTCTATGGAACTACGAGCTTCAGAACGAAATGTCATAGAATGATAGTTGTAGACCATCACATAGTGGTGAAAACATGTTAAATCGCTCAGTAGCTCATCCTGCTGAGGATGCTGATCATTTAATCGTAGCTAGAGCTTTTGAAATTGCTCAGCAGTCCCATGAGTGTGTGATTATTGTTGGGGAGGACACTGACCTTCTTGTAATTTGACTGCTTCAGCCCCTTTGTGTACCAACATTTTTTTACTTAGGCCTGGCAAAGGCAAGTAAGACGATATTGTCCATTCTCCCTTGCACTACAAATGCTCCTCTGTTTCCAAAAACAACTGAAATTCCTAAAGGCGTTGAAAATCAACTGAGTTAATTATGATAACAAACGTGGGACCCATAAACTAATAACTTACAATACGACTTATAACTAAGAACAGTATATTACATATTGTTATTGACTGTAAATACTGTCTTTAGCAAGGGAGAATAGACAACATCGCCTTGCTTACCTTTGCCAGAACCTAGTAAAAAAATGTTGGTACACATAGGGACTGGAACAGTCAAAATTGCAAGAAGGTCAGTATCCTCCCTAACAATATCCACACACTCATGAGACCGCTGAGCAACTTCAACAGCACTAGCTACGATTAAATAATCAGCATCCTCAGCTACTGCGCGATTTAACATTGTGGTTTGGAGGGGTGAGGATACGTTTTTATCAAGATGTGATGGTCTACACCTATTATTCTATGAAATTTCGTTCTAAAGCTTGTAGTTTCATAGATATTTTACATTTTATAGTAAAAAGTGTGTTTTTTCAAAAAGTGGAAAATTTGCCATATTTCGACGTATGTTTTCTATAAAAGTTCTTGTTCAAAAAATAATATCGTAGTACTTTTTAGAAGCAAAATTTAATGCTGAATACTTTTGAATATAACAAAATTTTTGATAAAGTGCTTAGTTTACGAGCTATTCATGATAATCCTGAATTAGTCCGACAATTTCGAGGTTTTTCCAACGTCACGACATCACCTCCACTAGGAAGTTGGGGCAAAACTCAGACTACTCATACTAGAGTCCTGAATAAATGATTAAAACAGTTTGACGAACTCCACCAATTATTTCCAGGTACACCATTTTTCTTATGCTAATATACTTGGATGAAACCCATTCAAAAAACAAAGAGAATATAACAAAAATAATTAGGGGCGATCTGAGGTACGGAACTGGGGAAGTGGAAGGGGTGAGTTTCTAGAGGTGAAAATAGTTTATCTCCTTTTCCAGCAAAACTAAAAGTCCCTATGGAAAAAATTTAAATTGTAGGTACCTATTCTGTACTACAGAAAACGATTGAAATATATTACGGGAGGTATTTGCATAATTTCTGAAACTTTTTAAGGGATGAGACATATATTTTTTTTTAATAATAGAAGAAAAAGAAAAAAAGCGAATTTTATACTTCAAACCATGTATCCTCTAAAATTATTCGATCTGGTGTGCTTTCGGCACTAGGCCTTCTTCAGCAGACAGAATCAGTGTCAAAAAGAACTTATAATGCTGTATAAATGTTACCAATACCTACAAGAAATACCGCAGCGTAAGAAATTGTGCACTAATTTATCAGGGGCCAATTTCTTTCAAAAAATTGTTGCGTAGCAAAGAAAAAGGAAATACTGCAGTCTTTGTAACGTTTATATCAGACAACTTCATCAGATATATTCTTAAATTCTTTCAAATCTTCAGAATCCTGTCTTTTCATTTTCATATTTCACGAAACAAAATTCCCCCACGAAATTTCATGAAAACTTTGCTTTTCATGTTTCAAACACACGGTAATTTTCTCTGATTCAGAATATTAATTTTTTCACCTTATTTTGATTCAATATCGAAAAAAGAGTCTAATTTTTAATAGAAAATTTTTACTTCTCTGCGTTTTGTTCGTTGTAATTTCTACTTTATGTAGTTTGAAAATAATCTCTCTATTTCAGTGTCGTACTGAGTTTATTATAGTTCTAAAAGCAGTGCTATAATAAACTCATTACAGCATTGTTTTCAGTTATATTTTTCGTTTTGTGGTTGTCATTACTGACCTCCGATCCTATCAATTTTCAAATGAAATCAATTCAAATTCCTTAATCTGTCAAATTTCGTAGTCCAACCAACTGCCAAGATACAACAGTCACTAATCTAAATTTTTATCTTAATTTGAAGAGTATTTCTCCAAACTTAACTGATATATTGAAATATCGACTAATATTCGTAACAAAAGGCAGTTCTAACAATCATGCTTTCGCTCCTTCGTCGCTCGTTTTTGAATTTCGCATTCATGTTGCAATAGGAGCTCATTCTGCAATTTGTTGTAGAGTACATTATTATCTGATTCTCAATTCGCTCTAAAACGAAAAGCACACATTGTTTAGGTTCAGATAATCAGAATCTCAGGGTTAAATCTTCGTTATCGAAATTGTTGAAATGATCTATCTCTAATCCCGGCTCATATCAATCTTGGATGGAATCCTGGAAAAGATTCTATCACTGAAAGAAGATCAATATCCCATATTCCTAAGAGACGAAATCTGCAAGTAGGATGTAGGATTCAACAAACCAAGCGTTTTAGAGAAACTCAGGGTAGAGAAGGATATATTGCAGACGACAAACATTATTACTCGACATTGTCACAAAAAGCATGCTGGATCTTTTCCCAAGCGTCACTGGTAGAAATCGTGAGTCCTATGCAAGTTTTTCCCAGTATCCTCAAAGATGATGCTAGAATCAGATGGTAAAACCTCTAAGGTACCTCCAGAAACTGACGTGCTGAGACCAAAAGAGCTTTCAGACGGCGTTTCTGCCCAGAATTTCCTACGTTTCAAGTCCTTCTCACTCATTTCTATTATGTCATCGACTCCTTCAGCGTCTGAAGTAAGCACCGCATCGCTCTCTATCGACGAAACCGACCTTTTCCGTTTCGCACTTTCAGATTTTCTCCTTCGTTGAATTTTGCTCGGTTTTTCCCGAGTTTCGTCGAGTTCAGTATCCGATTTCATCTTAACAGGAAAAGAGTCGAACTTTTTTCTCGGCACCACCATCAAGGGACCGTCCCAATCCGAATACCTGTACTCTTCCACTTCCTTCTTCTTGGAACTCCTCTTCTTTCGTTTCTTGGCCTCGTCAGCCAGCAGATAGTAGGGCGTCTTGTCTAGATAGTTCATCTTGCGCCATTCTACTGCCGCGTTTCTGGCGATTTTTTCGACGGCTTGGTTGCCTTTCAGCTTGCAGACGGAGAGGAAAAAGTTGAGGAAGGGGTTTGAGGTGATGCGAACCACTCTCCTTTCTATTGGCGTGCTCTTGGTGCGTCTGCGTGTTGGAGGTTTTCTCTTTTTGACCATTGCTGACGGATGCACGGATATTTTGCCGTTTGACAGTTAACGTGACATTGTTGATGATTTGATTTGTGGTTTCGGATATTTGTGGCATGCGGTTCTTCTTCTATCATTTTTCTATGTGCCTGGCTGGTCAGCATCTACACAAGCAACAAGTCCATCGTCGATTTTCTCTTTCTCGATGTTCAGGTTTATGTAAAATTGTTGTATTATCAAAGCTTTCTATTAATTTATTATTATTGTGAGCATAGGATACAGAATCTAAAGGAAAGAATTTATATTATTTCTGGCAGAATAGTTCTTGCAACTGAACTATTAAAGCTGAAAATATCTACCAAATACGAAAAGAACACATCAAAGTACCAATTTTGACAATTGAATCATCTGGTTTCAAAACCCGACAACTCCATTTTTAGTGAAAAATGAGTTAGATACGGAAATGGATTAGTTTTCTCCTCGTGCACAATCCAGTAAAATATTATAATTCAGAACCCAATAAATCCGACAGAAATTGGCTTTAAAATATGAGGTTGGTTTCAAAACCCGACAAATCCAAGCTATCTTCGACTCAAAACCCGACATTTCCATTATAAGAAAAGAAACGATTGTTTCTTCTGATGAATTATTCGAGATATTTAGAGAGCATGGCACTCTATTTATTTTGGGTAGTAAAGAAATAGAGGTTAACGACTGGAAGGCCGCATCCTCGGCCGCATCCCAAAAAGCCATCAAAGCACCAGGACAATGGCACTTCAAATTCAATCAGAGTAAGAAAACAGTTCGAGGTGAATATTCTTATAGAGCAGATCTCTGAGAATACAAGTCGGTATTCAAAAAGAGAATGTCGGCAAATAGCATCATTCCATCTCGAATAGACGGCGGTGTGAGTCCCAGTCAAGAAAAACTGAAGGACGTGAAGGCACTACTTCAAAAACATTGGGGTGAAGATTGGCGTATAAACTACGGTATTTCTCTGAGGTCCTGGAAAAATACTCTAATGCCTCAGAAAATGTCAGTACCTCCGAACCGGCAAACCTATGGGAGCCAGCCGAAGAACTATCAGATTTTTTAATAGTCTAAATTGTTTAAATATCTTGTTTATATTAAAAATGGAGCAATAAAAATGCGATACCGATAACTGAATATAATTGTAACCATCATCATGATCTCTAATGAGAACTTTCAAACTTCTGCCCATGCAATTAAGTTTCAATTCCCGACAAATCCAAAATTCAAAACCAAAATCCGACAATTCCATTTTATTTATCTGATTCATCGCGATATTAACTGATTTTTTTTTCAAATACAGGGTTGTTTTTCAACTGAGAGACCTAATGTTCAAACAAATGAGCTATTCAAACATATCGGAACAGTTTTTTGAGATTTTCCAACATTTGTCCTAAACGGATTTGTCGGGTTTTGAAACTAGAGGATTCAATTATTACGATCAAATGAATCAAAATTGGTTCTTCAATATGGCAGATTTATGTCAAAACTGTTTTTCCTGCTGAATCGACGATATACCTACTCCTTCGTGGGGCACACTATTTTTTGAAGCTAATTTGATTGGCCCATAGAATATAGAATATAAATTCTCTAGGACTTTAGTAATAGGCCAATCAAATTAGATTCTAAAAATAGTGTGCCCGGAAATAATTGGTGCAGTTCGGGAAACTCTTTTAATCAACAAGTTTTGCCCCAATTTTCCAGTGGAGCGTGTGTCGTGACGTTCGAAACACTTAGAAATTTTTGGACTATTTTGGGTTTTTTCGAATATTTCCTAAACGAAGCACTTTATTAAACATTGTTATATTCAAAAGTGTTCAGCATTAAAATCTGCTTTTGAATGTACTACAACATTATATTTTAAACAAGTACTTTCATTGAAATCATACGTCGAAATATGGCAAATTTTTACTCTTTTAGAAAAAACACATTTTTTACTATAAAACGTAAAATATCTATGGAACCAGTAGCTTTGGAACAAAATTTCATAGAATGAGGGTTGTAGACCATCATATTGTGGTAAAAACTTGACCCCACCCCTTCAAACCACAATGTTGAATCTCGCAAGAGCTCATCCTGCTGAGGATGCTGATCATTTAATTGCAGCTAGTGCTGTTGCTCAGCAGTCCCATAAGTGCCTGTTTTTTGTTGAGACGACACTGACCTTCTTGTAATTTTGACTGCTCCAGCCCCTATGTATCCCAAATTTTTTTTACTAAAGCCTGGCAAATGCAAGCAAGACGATGATGTCTATCCTCCCTTGCACTGCAAGTTTTCTGTTCCGAAAAACAACATATTATTCCTTCATGCTGCTACACTAAGTCATCATGTCTCGGTAAAGGACAACTTAAATTCCTAAAGACGTTGGAAATTAACTCAACCCTGCTAAAAACAGCAGATTTGTTTAGAAAATCTAATGCGTCGATAAGGTCGACGAGACAGGAAAGAAATGCATAGCAGCCCTTTATAGTAATGATTTCAAGCATTTAAATGCTTGGGGTAGGAGATGCTGGAGATGTTTGAAAAATTATTAATCAAAAACTCATTAAATCTCGCGTCTTTGCCTCCAACTGAAGCAGCGCTAGAGACGTAATTACAGGTTATAACGATATATAATATATTGTTCCTAGTTAATAATGAGTCGAATTGTTAATTATTAGTTCATGAGTCCCACGTTTGTCATTATAATTAATTTTGTTTATTTCTAACGTCTTTAAGAATTTCAGTTTGCCGTGAAATGATGACACTAAAACATAAAGGAATAATATGTTGTTTTTCGAAATAGCGGAGAACTTGTAACTTGTAGTGCAAGGGAGAATAGACAATATCATCTTGCTTGCCTTTGGCAGGCTTTAGTAAGAAAATGTTGGTACACATAGGGTCTGGAGCAGTCAAAAATTACAAAAGGTCGGTGCCCTCCCCAACAATAACCACACACTCATGAGACTGCTGATAATCTTCAACAGCAGTAGCTACGATTAAATGATCGGCATCCTCAGCAGGATGAGCTACTGCGAGATTGAACATTGTGGTTCGGAAGGGTGTGGTTACGTTTTTACCACAATATGGTGGTCTACAACTGTCATTCTATGACATTTCATTCTTAAGCTCGTAGTTCCATAGATATTTCACGTTTTATCGAAAAAAATGTGCTTTTTCAGAAAGTGTAAAGATTTGCCATATTTTGACGTATTATTTCTATGAAACTACTTGTTCAAAATATAATGTCGTAGTACTTTTTGCAATTTAATTATAAACGTTTTTGAATATAACAATGTTTGTGATAAAGTGCTCAGTTATTTCAGTAAAACCTAAAATAGTCCGAAATTTTCGAGGTTTTTCGAACGTCCCGACTTACGCTCCACTGGAAAATTGAGGCAAACCTCAAACTACTCATCTTAGAGGCCTAAAGAAATTATTAAAACAGTTTCCCGAACTCCACCAATCATTTCCAGGCAAAAATCTAATTTGCTTAGCCTATAAGTAGAATTTGGAAATGAAAATTTTCTGGTGGACATCAATAAAACACTGAAATCTAAGACATTGATTTATCTACAGAGTCACCTCAAATTAGCCTCGGAGCAGCAATTGTTCTTCATCGAATGACAACTAGCTACGACTGAAACGTGCGAAGAACCAGCGTTAGAAGGTTTTGTTCCAGTTCCTTCACCCATCGGTTCCATTTCGGTGGGTGGCGTTACAAATTCTGTCACCGCTATCCAGTTTTCCAGAACAGGGGATGTTGGATTCTCAACCTGGATTTCTTCTTTGGGGACCTCTTCGAAATGGACAGACACAGAACCACTTTTTTTACGGAGGGCCTTGGCATTTTTGTTTGTTTCTACTGTTCTTTCATTCGTTTGTTTTCTCTCGGTATTCTTCTCAACTTTTTCCACCGATCTCGTCAATAATTTCAATCGTTTCTTTCTCGCTCTGTCTGCTAGTTCGTAGTAAGGAGATTTCTCGTGGTAGTTCATATTGGTCCATTCGTTGCTGACTGCTCTTGCGAATTTGTGCAATTTTGAATTGGATTTAACTCCGCATTTGGACAGGAAGAAGTTGAGGAAAGGGTTGGTTGTTATCGGAGTGCATAGTTCTTGCCTCATTCTGGATTTATTCCTTGAATTTGGACGAGTTTTGGGCTTCTTCGACATTATTTGTATGAGAGCTCAAGTTCTGGTGACACTTTATCATGGTTTTGACAATTTAATACCATCCTTCATGGTCAGGAATATTGGTGTTCTATGGATTAATTTATGACTTTAGGCTTGATCGTGTTAATTTTTTTGGTTCTCAGTGAACTGGGTTCTAGAATTCATGGAACGGTCACAAATTGTTATGTATAACACCCTGTATGGTAGGGTGTACCAATATAAATTCATGGGACAAAATTAAGGAGGTTAATGCTCCTATAAAATTAAGATGGGTCTTTCCTATAACAAAATTTTCTCTGCCAAACCAATTCAGTTTATATTTTTTTTCTGAAATCCCTGTAAAGCTAGAAATTTTAAATTCTGTAATTTCCCTGCACTCGCAAGGAACTAACCACAGGTATTCTTTCCAATATTCCTGTTACATTACATTACATTTTTTTTCGATCTGTCAAGAGCCTTCCATGTAGTCTCATGTGAATTCATACAGAGTAAACTCTACAATATTGGTTTTCGCGGGGTATTTCTTGATTGGGTTATATGTTTTCTGACGGATCGAAATATTTATGTCAGAATTGAGAACCAATGGTCAAAGAGATGTCAGATTGAACATGGTGTTCCGCAAGGCTCTGTGCTGGGACCACTACTATTCCTTCTTTTTATAAACGATTTACCTGTTCATATAAATCCTGGTATTTTGGTCATTTTTGTAGATGATACATCTATTGAGGTCTCAGCTTAGAGTTTTGGGGAACTGTCAAAAATTTGTAACTACCTGTTATTGAGTTTTTTGGATTGGTGCAAGTCGAACAATTTAATTTTAAATTTGGAGAAAACCCAATGTATCCATTTCAATAATAAAATGTCGATAGAAATCGCTCAGTCATAAAATACATGAATCATCACATTATGTCAAAAGAATCAGTCAAATTCTTGGGTGTTCATTTGGATAGGCTATTCAAGTGAACTTACCATGTTGAAAATGTTTTCAAATCAAACGAAATATTGACACTTCCTTGTCTATATATTTTTCGTTGTTTAATTCATATGAGGAAAAGTGTAGATTCTATGCCAAAATTATCTAGCTTTCACAATTATACAACGAGGAATATTGACACTTTATTCATTCCACCACATTCTACTGCAAAGTTTGAATCAGGACCTACATATAGATCGATAACTTTGTATAACCACCTACCAAAAAGTGTTAAATCTTTGAATGAAATGAGGTTCAAAACTATTGTGAAACGTTATTTAATAGCTGAGAGTTATTATAGTATTAAAGAATATTTGGAAGATGAGGATTCTGTTGGATGTGTTCATTGTGTTAAGTTTTTGTTTTCTTATCAATTCCTGTAATTTTTTTTATTCTGGTGAATATCTGACTTGTCTCATAAATTTGTAAATGTCTAAGGGATTGAATAAAATATAATTATTATTGTTATTATATGGGGGTGAAATTAGCAACCCTTACTATATTTTATATCCAAAACTTTTTTCGAGATGAAGTTTCATGAAATTATCTTATGAATTGAAATTCTTGTTCTGTTTACAAATTTTCATTTATTTTTGAATTTTTTTTCAAAACCAATAGCTGTAGGGAAAAACCATATTTTATAATTATTGGAATAAATTGAGTGGAAAACAGTTAAGATGTAAAAGGTGGATAGATTCATATTAAATGCTGGAAATGGTAATTTTCAGCCAAAATACACCAAAGTAGTCTACGGTCATAGATGGTCGTAGCTTTATTGGAATTTTATAAAGAAAATAAAAACTGAATTTTAGTCACCACCTTTCAAGGGTTATATCTCGGAAAGGGGTGGGCTAAGAAAATTGTGTTATTGGAAAGACCCATCTCAATTTCATACGAGCACTCACCTCCTGAATTTTGTCGCATGGAACTTCCGATCCTATTAATTTTCAACCAACGTCAATTCAAATTCCGTAATCTGTCAATTTTCGTCACACAGTCACACCAACTGCGAAGATACAATACAAAAGTCACTAGGACATAATCTGAATTTTTCATTGAGAGTATTCCACAAAACTTGAATGAAATAGGGAAAAAATCGTCTAATACTTGTAGAAAGCAATTCCAACACTCCTTCGCTTCGTCTCTTGTTTTCGAATTTAATAATAATAAAAATGATGATTTTTTCACATTCGTGTTGGAATAGGAGCACATTCTGCAATGTGTTTTAGATTTTATTATTCTGATTGTAGTTTTGGACTTTTTGTTTCTTTCCGATGATGTAGTACTCCAAATGTTGGTTTACATGTTTTGCTGTGAGATTCATCTAGACCCAGGGATCCCGGATTCATAATAAATATAGTTTGAAATTATGATTGTGAAAATATGAAAATGGAGACTTCCCCATTCTCATGGGGAAGTCGGTACTGGATCCTCATGAGGTAACAGCTAAAGCTCCTAAGGATGTCATTGGATTTATCAATGCCATTGACGGCTTCTTTGGAATTTAAATGAACGAGTTGGGTAGAGAACAAGAGATCCTTGCGGACGAAAATCCCGGAAGGCTGAATGTAGCCTTCAGAATAATAATAATGAAAAAGGAGATACATTTTCATGAAACTACTACCTAATACTTTAAAAATGAAATATGGTTTTGGAGCCCGTCTTTTTTTGATAGAAGTAGTTAGAGCTACTTGGTTTCGTCAAGACTTATCAGGTTACCCAGAGAGAAAAAAAGAATTGAGTATTCAACTGGAACATTTCTTGCTAAAACATTGATGTAGTCTGAGTTGTATAGAACCAACACAAACGTTATCTTAAATCCACTTGGATTATAAAAGAAGTTGATCATTCCCATATCTGTTTCAACTTTTAATAGAAATAAATACATTTTGATACAATTTTCCCTGCGTAAATTTTCTCTTATCATACATTATTTACATCATCATTTTCCTAAACAACTATTTGAGCGTATTTTTGGCTTGATTTCCTACGAGTCTTGCCTTTGACATCATCAGTTGTGAATTGCACTGCACATCTCATTATTTTTCCTATTTAAGGAATACGTCCTGCCTGGAACGACGTATTTTCTACTCTTCGCAATCCTCAGCTTATGTTTACTGCCTGGGATCCTTTCGATTTTGTATATGTTGTGTCTGGAAGAAAACGTCGGTACAATTCAACGAGAATAAATGAAGATAGAACAGTTCTCCACTCTGATATTATATATCACTTACTTGAACATTACATCGACTTGGCTGAGCCTCAAGCAGCAGCGCATATTTGCAGAGAAATCTATGTCTGATTCCAGTTTCAGTTGAGGCTCGAAAGATGTCGTGAATTCCACTTGGGATCTGACGAAACTAGTATCGATCTTCATGGAACCGGTGAGGAATATACCAGCACTGAAATTCGAAAAATAATGAATATGCAGGAAGAAATCAAAAAATGAGTCAGTCTTGAGTGCTATTTCGGTCAAAATGAATAAATCATCCTGTATATTGGAAAGGAAAGATAGGAGACATTTCGAAAAGGGTCATTTCGTGATACTGATCGGTAGACCTTATATATATGGTAGGAGTATACAAAGTTCCTCTTGGGACACCCTATAGGTAGAGACTATTAACAATCATGTTGATGTTGAAGAAACTTTGAATTGCGAGCTTATAAACCAAAATCAAGACACATTTAGATATTATTTTCTGTTCCTTTTCTGTTAGTTGTGCAGTCTTTTTACTTTAGATCTCTGAAATCTTCTCTTCTTATCAAATAGAAACCTGTATTGTTGTTAGTAGAAGAAATTAGTAATCTAACGATAATGAAGGTACATCGACCGGCGTTTTTGAAACAAATCTGAGCTAACAACAAAAAACATTAATATACATACCGACAGCTAACAGCATCTGAATAGCACATTATTTAAAAATTTAGATGGTTATAAGGTTAGGTAGGTATATAAACAAAAAGTTTGTCTACTAGGTTTCACATTGGCTGATGTTAACCATGATGTTAGAAATATTCTTGAAGGAATACGAGTAACATTATCGTTAACATTACGATCAACATTAACATTGATGTGAACAGTATCATAGTATCTTTACTGTTAAAGCAAAATATCGCAGCTCATCATTGTCATTACCATCACCATTAACATGATTGTGTTGTGAATGAGTAGTAAAGAAAGAGCACACATCATCTTCTTCTGTAGTGAAAAAATATTCGACCACATAAGCCTTGTTTCATGTAACAGAAGTTTTTGAATTTTTATATTTACAGTGTGATTCAAAAAAAGGTGATCCAGTCTCCAGGACAGATAAAAAACTGAAAAATAATTGGGGTTTGTTGAGTAAAAAAATTTCGTAACGCCATCCGTATTCAAGATATAGGGCGATAAAGAAAAAAAATATACACTTTGTTAATGATTCTGCCAAAATTGCTGGCTAAATTAAAATGAAACTTTATACTAATATGATTTGGAAGCTGATACATCTAATGAATTGCTTGTGTGTCTGACTCTCATAGAGGGCGCAAGTTACACAGTTGGTACCAGGTAGAATTGAACATAACTTTCTTAATATTAGATTAATTCAGCAAAATTTCAAGTAAACTCAAACATAATTTAATTCAACACCATAAAGGTAACTCTCTATAAAACTCCGAAAACGGTATACAGTATTTGAATATAATGAGGTCATAATCGATGCTGCTAGGAAGTAATGATAAATGTATCAATAATTGAACAACATATCACGAGATGAAAATATGAAAATTTAAAAAAAGACAAATAACATAAATAGTTTTCAATTAGAGTAGATGTTCAAAATGTCCTTCGTTTTCACGAATAGACAGTCTATCCTTATTCCTAAAAAAAACCATTAATCTCCAAAACGATTAGGAAATATCTATGAGTGTTCAATTCTTGAAGTGAATTTATTTCTGTAGATCCGACCAAACTGTGTAATCAAAGGGATTAGAATCGGCGCTTCTGCACTTCTTTTAAGAAAAGGAGGCCACACCGACATAGGTATTTTCCTATCAAGTGCAGAAAGTTTTACTTTTCCGTACGAGATTGCTGTTACCCGAACGACATACAAAACATTTCATGAAAATTCATAATACACATTAATTCTACATGTCGTCACCATGGTACTCTCATTGTTGACGTTCGACGTATAGAGACATATCATAATTCAGTTCATTCTGAAAGTGTGCGGGAAAAACCCCTGCTAATACTTTCCCGCACTAGTGCGGAAAAGTGACACTTTGTAAACCAAAATATGTACGGGATAGTGGGTAAAAACGCACGGTCGTAGAAAAACATTTTTGAAACATCGATTCGGAAAATGGTTACTCAACCAATTACGTGCAATTAGAGTGCGGTAGAGCTCCACCGTACTAACTAATCAATAATAATTGATAATTTTATCAATATTTGCTACAAGCATCGGATATCAATTCATAATTTCCATATCAAAATATACCGAAAACGATACACAGTGAATAGTTTAAGGCTTTCACAACCGGATATACTGGTATGAAAAGAGTCTTCCGGGCTTAAAGGCCGTGGTCCATTAGGAATAATTTCACCTAACGTTTCGCCTACAACTTCGGTAGGCATCTTCAGAGGATTCTCGGTCTAAGGTTGTATCTCGAACGATGAATTTCTGACACTGACGTGTTCGAACCGGAAGCGTCATCTGCGCGCCGGTTTATGGCGGGAAAAAGTGGAGCGTCTACGTGCGCGATGCTGATTGGCCTATCGCTCCCGCTTCGTATCGGCTTGATCTTTGTTTTTTCTAAGGTCGGTAACCAGACGCTATGCAAGAAAGGGGTCTCTTCTTTTCTGTTTATGTTATTTTTGGATTTATAAATTTCAATGGCTTCCATGTTCAGCCTGGGATAGTAACTTTTGATATTGGAAATAATCTCCGCTTTTGAGAAATCTATGTTGTGTCCATCTATTAGCGCATGTTCTGCTAGTGTGGATTTTTCTGTCTGATTCAGTCGACAGCATCGTTCGTGCTCCTCAATTCTCGTATTAATACTTCGCTTTGTGGTGCCCATATAGATTTTGCCGCAGTCACAAGGTATCCTGTAAAGTTGTAGGCGAAACGTTAGGTGAAATTATTCCTAATGGACCACGGCCAATAAGCCCGGAAGACTCTTTCCATACGATACACGGTATCTAGTTTTATCAGGAGTGCCTTTCTGGTGTGAAATTAAATGATGTTTTAGTGCACTTGAAATATTGTTTAATGAATCTAAGATTAAAAAAGTTATGTTGAATACTACTTGATACGAACCGTGCAACTAGCGCCCTCTTCGACAGTCAGACATGAAAATAAACTCATTGGATATATCAGCTTCCAAATTATATTCGTATGAAGATTCATTACAATAGCTTTGTTCGCGGGTCGAGTTCCGAACCGTTGCAGAACTCTTCTCAAGACATTGTGTAGAATAGCTTTCTAAACTGTGCACAAGCGCAGATCGACTTACACCGATAACGAATCGGTTCCAAGAGTTCCGGGGTTGAAGCAAAAACTGAGTTTGTTTTGTTGTTGTGTCTCGTAAATGTGAAACATATCTTCTATTCAAAATTAAACGTCAAGTGACGGAGATCGGAGATCTTCAGGAAATATCAAGAGTTGATGAAGTCCCAAGAATATAGCATATTTTGAAGAGGTGCCCCTAGACTTTAACGATGCCCAATTATTCAACATTTTCGACTGACCAATATAGCTAGGGAATTGTATCATGAAAATAAACACACAGACCTTTTTTGATTCCATGAACGTTCGCCGTGAGGTTAGATCAGAATCTGTTCGGAAATATAGCCGGGTTTATTGATTCTGGCCTTTGTAACGAACCGGTTCGGAATTGGACCCGCGAACAAACCTAGGATCGGTTTCATGAAACCTTGTTTGTACCGTTAAATTAATTGGAGCCACTGCGATTTGTTGAAATTTCAAAACGAGTGATTTGATTGGTTCGAATTTACGTAAGGTTTTTTAATCGCACAATTAAAGTTTTGTGAAACCGACCCATACTGTATCAAGTAGTTTCGACAGAATCGTGAAAAATGTGTATAATTTTTTTCTTCAACGCCCGACATCTTGAATACGGATAGCGTTACGAATTTTTTTACTCAACGAACCCAAATTATTTTTCAGTTTTCTACCTGTCCTAGAGACAGGAACACCTTTTTTGGACACCCCTGTAGAGAATTGATAAAAGGATGTTATGGAAAGAAGGTGAATGCAATCCAAAATACTTACGTCTTCTCAACTACGGAATCTGCAGTCCTTCCCCATATAGAAATTTCCACCTTCCCTGCCAAATCGAAGGCAACAGCTCCTCTCAAATCTAACTCCACGATGAACCCTGATCCTAGCCTGAGGTGCTCCAGATGGTCCTGCAGCATCATCAGCGCTTGGTAAGCGGTCGTTCTCTCGGAAGCTGTGCCGGACCAAACGTGACCCATCAGTTCCGCTTGACCGTTGAAGAACACGAACGGTCTGAGTTGAGTGCCCAGAACTGCTAGTTCCATGCCTGCCGTGGTCGGCTCTGGTTCATCTTCGGTTTCTTCGTTGTCACCTGAGCGAAAACTGTCCAAGCCGGAGGTGAAAATACCCAACTAGAAAGGAGAAGATACTGTAGTAGTTTGAGGAACAATTCGAGATCTGAGGGTGAGTAAAGAAAACGGGAGTCATGAGGAGTTCAAGGTATAGAACCATACGAAAACAGTCAGAAAAAGTGGGAAAATGTGAAAATGGTCCTTCGAAACCCTCAGCAATAGACTATGAGTTCTGCCGAAATTGAAACTAATGGCGGTATTCTGCTTTTTCTCTGTAAGCTACGAACCTGTAGCGTACGATTGATCTGTAATTTATCTATGGATCTGTATGTGGCTGACTTACAGATTCGTAAATTATGACATTCTGGACGTTTTTCTGTAACTCTCGTATTAGAAGTGTCAATTTTGAACTACTTCGTAATAAGATCGTAACTACTTGGTAATAAGATCATAATATAGAATTTATTTTCCTATAATTTTGGCTCGTAAGTATTGATTATTGGATATACCTATTTATGTTCAATTCGTGTTCGTTACAACGAGAAAGAGAAATTAACCACCGAAGTACGAAGATGAATTACAAAAGTAGTTGAGTTTAGTAAAGTATTTTATATTCTGTGACTAAAACAAATTATTCAACATAACCTCACAATATACCTTTCGATATGTTTCCGATCACCTGTAAGCTACAGATTTATAGAAAGCGTTGAGAATCGTAAATGTCCTGTAAACTTATGAAAAGTTACAGATTCACTTACAGATGAAAGCAGAATACCGCCATTATCACATGAAGAACTCATGGCGCCTATACACGATCCGGCGGCTTGCAGTCCCAGGACTGTCGATTTGAACTGACAGTCAAAGTCTGTAGCCCACTACACACGATAGTTAAATCGTAGACCTGATCTGATAATCGAAAACTGACAGACCGCGGACTGCAGTCCATCCTAAATTTGACTATACACGTTTAGTTCAGATCCGCAGTTTTCCAAGTGAAGACTTATTAGTATGTCTCTTGAATGTAAACGATAATTGACTGCTGCCATGATTGTCTTATTAATTGAAAATGAAAAATGATTATGGACTAGAGAATGGTTGTTCAAACGTGATAAACTATCGCATATGAATTCATTGAGAGAACCGAGAATCAGTGCAAAAGAGGCTGCTGTTGCATTTTCATCAATAGTTTTGTGAAAGTTTACGAGTTTTTCATAGACGCTATTCTTTATTCGCATATTTCTATACAGGTCGATAAATTCACTTAACCGGATTTCCCATTTTGGCTGTAAAATATCGAAAATGTTCGAAGTTCTGAACTAACGATGGGATCTGAAGGAATCGCTCTACACATGGTAGATTTTCAAACGATTTGACGAAACTGTCGGCCGGGACTTATCGATTATCTGTGCATGTGTAGTGATAACAAAACTGTAGATCTACGTTTCTGCAGTCCCGGACTGCAGTTCGCCGGAGCGTGTATATGTACTTTCAGACTAGATTTCATAAATCAAAGGCCAAGGAGTAAAGCAGGATAAGAAAAATCTCACGATCTAATGAAATAGCCGATGAACCCGTGAGAAGATCATCAAGGCTGCTGCATGCTGCAGCGGTAAACAAAACAACGCTCTGGAGGAATGCGCCTACCTACACCCGAAAATACATAAAGCTGCCACGAGCTGAGCTTCGGGTAATGGTAGGTCTGCTGACTGGACGCTGCCGATACAAATATCTTTCACACCGCATGGGAAAGTCAGCACACAGCTCATGAAATTCGCAGGCTATATAGATCATAGAAAAAAACGACTGAACAAATGGTATGCAAAGTGTGAAGAGCTGGCGGAACTAAGAACCATTCACATGGGGAAGTCGGTTCTGTTACCCATGAGGTAACAGCTAAGGCTCCTAAGGATGTAGTTGGATTTATCAACACTATTGATGGTCTCCTTGGATTTTTAATGAAAAAGTTGGGTAAAGAAAAAAAGATCCTCGAGGTCGAAGTTCCCGAAAGGCTGAACCAAGCAATAACAATCCCCGTGCAGAATACAATGTGTCCCAAATTGATCAAGACTGCACAGTAACTCTGCTATTATTGAAGATATAGACATGCTGTTTTCGCGACCCATCTGTGTCACTTTTTTGTGAAACTTTTAATTCCACAAACAGAAATATTTCAACTACTTTTGTTTCTTAAATACAGGACGAAAACGAAAAATGTGCACTTTTGGAGATGTTATTATTTCTCGAGCCCTGTATAAGAAAACTTCTCATCTATATCTATTTCTTTATTTCTAATTTCTATATTATTAATATAAATATGTGAATGTCCGTGTGTTTGTTTGTCCTCTATGGACTCAGAAACCAGATGACCGATTCTGATGAATCTTTCACCCTAATGTAGAGAATTTATTTTGTGAGGTTTTCAGGTATGGTTTATTCCTGTCACGAAGAAAAGAGAAAAAATTCGAGTTTTCATGAAAAAGTCGGTAATCAACCTGGTTTTTTCAGGCTTTTACGGCCGACGCTGGGTAAACCATAAGAAATAGAGAAACATGGTCGGAAACAATATTGTAGTGCTTAAAAAGTTCTATAAGAAAGTCCAGGACGGCATATATGTCTAACTGCTGAGGACAACCCACGATAACCATTTGTAACATTTTCACTTCATTTCAAAATAATGTTCAATTTGAAGAGGAACCCGACTGGCATGGAATGAATTCATATAAAAATGAATGTGATTTTTATCTGCGGCATTCATTCCTGATGAAAAATGCTTTTTACCCTATAGTTTTCTAATGGATACTTCAAAAGTTACTCCAGGTTGAACGAATGCGAATTTGAACAAGAAATTATTGAATCTACGCGAGATAGCTTTGTCACGTAGTCACGTGCTTGTCTTTCCTTCGATACGAGGTTATGAATGTGGGGATGCGGACCTATCAGTACCATTTTAAATTGAAACATTATGCGAGCGGAGCCGCGGGTTTGAGCTACTAATAGATATTTTCAGGTAGAATTGAAATTTATTTTTCAGAACACTGTATGAGATTGGGCATAAACTTCATATTTTTCAAATAGAACATCTTGTATAGTTTAAAGTTAAATTTTGAATCATTTTTCTGAACACATTGATGTATCTATCACAACCTAACATTAAATGAATTTTAAAAATTAGAAAAATCCCAATTTATGTTTGTTTTTTTTTAATAGTTAGACATGAATTCTTCCACACATGTATAAAAGTTCAACATGCATCAAAAAATTTCAATATGAATATGAAATTTTTTTTGTTTTCAACATTTTCAAGTTTATGTTGAAGAGTGATATTTTGAGTTCATGTTTGAATATAATAAAATGAATAGGTTTAAGTCACATTTTGAAAAGGTCATAATCAGATGCATCTGTGGAAGAATTCATGGGGTACTATTAAAAATATGGATTTTCCTGATTTTTGAAGCTAGAATTCATTAAAGGTTAGGTAGTGATCAATGTATTCAGAAAAATAAATGCAAAAATTTGACGTTGAACTATACAGAGTGTTCCATTTGAAAAATACCAATTTTGTGCTCAATCTCAAAAACAGTGCTCTCTAATTGTTTTTTAACTACTCCACTGACTTCTACGTGAAAATATTTATTATAAGCAGTTTTAATTTTTTTCTATCCTATGCAGGACCCGAGAAATAATAAGATCTTCAAAAGTGCACATTTCAGTTTTCGCCCTGTATTTCAGAAACCAAAGTAGTTGGAATATTGAGGTTTGTGGATTTAAAAGTTTAACAAAAAAGTGACAAAGAGTTGCGAAAATCGCATGTCTCTATCTTTAATAATAGCTGAGATATAGGGCAGTCTCAACCAATTTGGGGCAGAGTATTTATACATTGATACAGACGATCGCGAAAAAAAGCTATCTGGTCTATACTTTAACTCACACTGAATAATTCGCTGATACCTCCATCCTTCTCCCAAACAATGTTAACAACTCCTCTCTTGACTATAGCATTGTTAATCTCCTGAAGAGAAATCAAACTGCCATTACCGGATGGATTCTTCACGAAGTACCTCTTGATGGCAGTCGATAAGCCTCTGGGATTCAACACAGAATAATTGTTGATCTTCCTGTCAGATTTTACGATCTCCGTCACCCTTTTCTTCAGCTCCGGATCATCTTCAGCCAACATCCTGATCTTCTGGAGAGCGTACTGCTTAATTTCGAAGGCTGTATCGTTAGAAGCGAGATGGTGAATGATTTCTTTGAGGGTTGCATCGTTCGGGTGAGATTCCAAAAGAATTTCTGAAGCTATGGATCTTGAACTAGAATCGTGCTTCCTGTCAAGTTGAAGGAATGTGTTTCTGGCGGTTTTTTTAACTTCAGGGGTCCAATGTTTGTTATCGAAAGCTATGAGTGCTTTCCAAGCCAGAGCACCTTCTTTCGTCGAGCCTTGCTTGATTTTTTTCAGCAGATCTGGAATGGTGGTTGGTGATCTAAGATTCTTCAGACCTCTGAGATATGGGTAGCTTTCTTCGTCTTTAGAGGCCCTAAGTTTTTCCAGAAGGAGTTTCTCGAATTTCTTGGAGGTCTGTGTGAAAGTATTCATTAGCAAGGTGATTCAGACACCTTTTAACGCCTCACTTACCTTATCTTCAATACTCCTAGGACCTGCATTGAACCTTCGACACATACTAGCTATTGTAAGAAGAAGGGTCTCGTTCAGCTTTGTGGGAATGTTATTGCTTTTTTTGTATTTGAGGAAAAGCTTCTCTAGTACGTCAGGATTTGGGTTAGATCCTAAGGAGAGTGCCCATAAATACCGTTCAGATTGATCCAATTGTTCTTCTTTGGTGAAGTCCAAATAGGACATAGCAGCCTCGTAGCTGGCCAATGACTGTGACGAACCTAACACGTCCATCAGTTGGGATCTGAAAGAATCTTAGACTTGAAGTATATGTTCAGGGAATAATAAAGGAGGAGCTTACATAATTTTTGTATTCTTCTTAGAATTCAATGCTTTCTCGATGTCTTTTTTGGGGCGTTTCTAGCGATTGATACCAGCTTCAAGAAGGCTCTAGCTGGTCCTACGCTTCCAAAAACCTCGAAGGCCAACTGGTCTCTCAGATCGTTAACAGAGTCAGAAAAGCTTTTGGTTTCATCGTTCTGAGTGGCCTCTTTATCGGTCCTCAGACTTTCTTCACTCAAACTCTCAGACGCAATAAGTTTCGACACTACTTCTTCAGCTGTGGCTCCTTGAAGGACTGGGACTTCTCCTTTAGTGTGTTCGACGAATTCCAAGAGGTGATCGGAGTGAACCTGGTTCCCAAATTCTTGGTTAGAAGATACCGACATCACATGGGTCTCCTGAGACCTTATAGACTGGAAATATTGGTAATTGGGGTGCAATTCGTAGTCCACTTGTCTGGAAGAGGTCACGATGTTGTCCAGAGACAGTTCTAGATTCCTGCTGTAAGGGAGGTCGGGTGAGATGCAGTTCTTCTTGGTTTTTTCTATCTTGTTGGGTTCTCGAGAACTGTATTCCACTGTGCATGTTCCTGAAGCATCTGTTTCTTCATAGCTGCCGTCTAATAGTTGGAACTGGAAAGAGAAATGCCTTTACTTTTGGTACCGAGTTAATGAATATTTCTTACCTGAAACAAGCTTGCAGTTCCTTTCTTCAGGTTTATGAGAGACGTTGGTTCTTTGGTGTTGACTAGAATCTTTGTTATTTTCCCGTTGTCAAATTTGGCGTAGAATGGTTTGTTGGTGAACTCTTGCAGCCTTGAAGTGTGGAATACGAAACCATCGGGGGACGGTGCTTTCCTTGACTTAATGTGGAGTTTTGGGTCGTTGATCTGAAAGACAATACGTAACCATTTAGTTAAGAAGGTCGATTCCTGATTAACTCAGGGTTTCAGCTTATCTAAGATTAAGAGTATCTTTCAGTTGTTAGGTCAGTCAAGAGATACTAGAAAAGATTGGATCAATCAAGGTAATCGTATTTTGAATTGAGAAGATTACTCATATTAATCTTATTTCATGCTTGAATGTCTAGTGTAAACGTGATATCAATACAGAAGGAAGAGGTTGTATTTCGGTCTGATATTTAAGTATTTCTAGTGCTATAATGAGAATTTGAAACCGATGAGGGTCATCTAGAAATGATCATTACCTCCCTTTCTTGAAAGAAGCCCTAATTTGGACGACGTCATATCGACAAAAATCGATCCAGGTAATATTCAGTAATTTTATCGATTTAATTTTTCAAGTACTGAAAACTGAAGAAAGTGAATGTTCAAATCGTCACTTAATTTTCAGAATATATGATATTGTTATTCTCAACTTTTGAATGATTTCACTTTTTTCGATCAATATGCTTCATAACATTCTTTTTGCTAAATTAAATCGCTAAATATACTGCTCCAAAAGAGTTAGGGATATCGTATTCAATAGATTTGAAAAGTATGTAATCTTCGTGAAAATCGCTGTAAAATCATTTAAAACTCAATAACAACTTGAATTGATCCAATAAAAATCAGTATGAGACATTTCGTCAATCTGGTCGCTCTTTTTCTAAAGTTTGGTTCTAGACATATTTATGTTTCATGCATGTTCTTTTGAAGTGGAGTCAGATTGTCGCCGGCTTCGATTTGAAACGATTTTTCTGAAAATGCCAAGACGTAAATTAACAAACGCTGAGGCTAATAGGGCTATCGGAATGCTACAAGGTGGCCTAACTCGGGTTGTTGTAGCGGAACGGCTCCAAGTCAGCCAAAGTGTGATATCTCGACTTTGGAATAGGTTCAGGGAGACAGGTTCCATGTTGGAAAGACCAAGGCTTGGTGGGTGAGGAAAAACAACAGCTCAGAATCGTTTCAATACCGTACATCTACGTGTAGAATGCTACAGAATACTCTCCAAAATGCAGATGGGGTCGAAGTTTCCATCGAAACCGTTTGAAAGAGGTGAATCTAGGTTCCAGACGTCCATTAAGAAGAGTTCCATTAACACGTGAACGTGACCATAAGCGTCAAAGTTTGGAATGGGCAAGGCAACATATCAATAATTGGAACAATCAATGGCGTAGTGTCCTTTTCACTGATGAATCCAGATATGGACGATTTGCGGATTCAGGATATGTTTCAACGGGCACACAGGTCTACACATTCGTCCTGGGAATATGAACGCCTAACACTATAGGGAGCATGTCATTGATATTGTTTTGCCAAATTTTCACGCTGCTATTGGTGACACTTTTCAATTTCTAGACCACCGTGCAGCCATAGTTGAGAATGCGCGCGAGGAGCTTGGTATTTCACATTTATCAATACCACCGCACTCACCAGATTTGAATTGCATAGAACATGCTTGGATATGTTCCAAAGAAGATTAGATAATCATCAACCTACCCCAGAATCCTTAAATGATCTGAGAGAGCTTCTGCCCCGTTTATGGAACCAAATTCCTCAAGAAATGTTCAACATGGGTAGAATCATTGAGTATAAATATATTATATTAATACTTAATGGTAGTATGCAAAGAAGATGTCAAGCTGTTATTGATGCCTGTGGAATCCCTACATTGTAGTGATACTTTTAAAATGCTTGAATTCTCTGGGAATAAAATTTCGTTTTTTCACCTACAGGCAAAAATTAGTTTTATTTCCTGCAACTTGAAATAATTTTCTTCACAAAATCTCATCTCAACTATATTTTTTTGCAATTTAAGTCAATATCATCAACTCATATGGAGCAGTTTATATGATTTATATTTTATTATCTGTTGCATGTTTTCATATTGCTATTGTTATCATCAGTCTTATGACCGGTATTAGAATTTTATTTTTGTGTCCTATTTGATATTTTTTTAGTTGCGAATATAGTTTTTTCTTTACTGCCTTAGCTCTTCTATTGACTTCTGATATAGGTCTTGTCGCCATTAAGCTGGAGACGTTTTTGTGGGTTTATTTTAATTCTATATTTCCTACTCAATTTTTAAATTAATGTTTTATGATCTTGAACAGTTTTGATCCGTACTCGTACACTGTGGAAGACTGACAATAGAATGAGGCCGTAAGGCTTATACAGGGTGTCCGAGGAATAACTGTACATACTCTTACCAGAGATAGAGTTAGACTATGTGATTACTGATTGACTATAAAAAATTTATTTCTGGATTTCCCTAGAAAGCTACAAGGTGATTTTCCAACTTCATGGAAATACTTAGACCATCATAAAATCCAAACTTATTGATGGATATTATTGAAACTTGGGAGGTTATTAGCACATGCTAAGGTCGAGTCAAAAAGATATCAATCATTTCATAATTCCAGGGCCGGACTCATTAATCTTCATTTAAAGTGTTCAGGGTAAAAGAAACACTTTGTATTTTGAATTACAAATAATCGATTCGCTTTTCAGAAGGAAGCTAAATTATACTTCAATTCGTGATATTGCTCAAAGTTGTCACATTAATAATTATTTTTTTATGAATTTTTGATTTTGGATAAACTTCGAAAAATTGAATTTATTTACCTGAACAGGACTTAGTCATCTCGTGGATGTCGAAAATAAATAATAAATTTTCTTGAAGAAGTTACTGAAGGTGGGGAAGACTATAATAATTTGTTGATATACTGGGTGGCCACCCCAGACGATGATCTCGTGGCGATGGAGTAAATGAAGGTATATTTCGAAAAAAAAAATTGGTGAAGTGTATAGGGTATACATAAGCATATTTCAAAATTATTCGTATGTGTACCGGGTGTTCGACAGCAAAGATATAGACCAAAGTGACACTTCTTCCTTTGTAAAAACCTCTAACTGAATTAGTAAATCAAGGACTTTCTCCAGATTTCAACCCGCTAGATTATTTTTTATGGGAAAATTGAAGGATATGGTATATTTTGTAATGTATTCAAGCTTATGGATTTCATTTCGAACCACTTCTGAAATAACGTTGACTCAGCAATTCATTCGTTCCTATTCTCATTTTTATTAGGTACACTTAACTGTATTTTAGTTTCTTTCATTTGTTATTGTATCGTTATGAAATGTGCTTATTAAAGATTTTCAGTTCTCTTCATAGTGAAAAATTCAATTTTTCGAACTTTATCCAAATTCAAAAATTCATAAAAAAATAATTGTTGATGTGACAACTTTAAGCGATATCACAAATTGAAGCATAATTCAGCTTCTTTCTAAAAGGCGAATCAATTATTTGTAATTCGAAATACAAAGTGTTTGTTTTACCCTGAACACTTTAAATGAAGATTAATGAGTCCGGCCCTGAAATAATGAAATAATTGATATCTTTCTGACTCGACCTTAGCATGTGCCAATAACTTCCCAAGTTTCAAAAATATCCGTCAATAAGTTTGGATTTCATGATGGTCTAGTATTTCCATGAATTTGGAAAATCACCCTGTAGCTTTCTAGGGATATCCAGAAATTAATTTTCTATAGTCAATCAGTAATCACCTAGTCCAACTCTATCTCTGGTAAGAGTATGTACAGTTATTCCCTGGACACCCTGTATAATATACATTCCGCTAGGCAGACGCATTCCAGTGTGATAATACTATATTCTAAAACAAATTGCAGAATGGGCTCCTATTCCAACACGAATGCGAAATTCGAAAACGAGCGACGAAGGAGCGAGATGAGTGTTGGAATTGCCTTCTGCAACGAGTATTAGACGATATTTTCTCATATTAGTGACTTTTGTCTTGTATCTTGGCAGTTGGTGTGACTTACGAAATTTGACAGATTATGGAATTTGAATTGATTCTATTTGAGAATGGATAGGATCGGAGGTCAGTACTGAGAACCAAAAAACGAAAAATATAACTGAAAACAATGCTGTAATGAGTTTCATTACAGCACTACTTTTAGTACTGTAATGAACTCATTACGATACTGAAATAGAGAAAATGTGTTGCGTCGCCTAGCGGAGGTTAAAGTGAGGGTTAATGCTTGATTTTTCTCACCTGCATCTTCAATATCTTCTGGTTTCCCTTTCCCCAGACAACCATCACTGACACCCTCCCAGAAACGACGAACCCAACGTTTTTCGAATCCTCGTTCTTCTCGTTCAACACCACTGTAGAGTGCAAGTTGTACACAGTTTTCTCACCCGGCACGAACAGCTTAACGTCGCCATTTTGTCCAGCAGCCGAAGAAAGCAATACGAAGCCATAACAGCTGCCCAGCACCCACACCAACAGCACGTAAAAAACGGAGGAAGAATTCAACTTAAACATCGTGTTTTGGCTGAAATTTAGAGTCGGATCTCTTCAGGTCATGCTTCGAAATGTTAGATGTGGTAACTGGTTAGTTGTGAGATTGTCTTCATCTTCGTTGAGGGTCGAAGGTCAGGCTCTCTTATCTTATCGTTGTTTCCGAGTCCATGTCAGTTTTATATCGGGAGAAAAGACCTGAAACGACAAAATGATGTGTTGAGATCTTGCAAAACGTTTGCATAAATGAAATTTGATTACTGGGCGATTGTGGATTGATAAGACGAACGTTGCGTGACTAATTGGCGAACTTGAATTTGCAGATATGGATCTTCCAATCTTGTAATGAATAATGGTTGTTTTCAATCGTTTATTTCTTCATTTCAATATTATCTGAATGATATTTTACAGAAAGAACCCCCGGGCAGATATTATTGGCCTGACTCATTCTGATTGACATCTATTGAAATATTTTATGAGATGTCTTTGCATTTTGTGAAAGTTTTCTTAGGGTTTTCTCTCCCAAACTTTGAAACAATAAAAAAAATAAATAATAGAAAAGAGACTCCTGCGTAAAACTTGTGTCATGGTCAAATCCTTATCAAAGAAAAAACACTTCGAACTGTTAAGCTTCGTTTCGGTGTCCTGATCAGACTCAGGGCCTTTCTTCTATTATTAAAAAAAAATAATTGTTTCTTGTTTCGAAGACTGGGAGAGAAAACCCTAAGAAATCATTCTGATTGATAGAAGATTTTAATTTACAACTGTTGTACAGGGTATCCCAAATTGCTTGATTTTGGCTGTTTCTGGTACTTCTAGACTAGATAGGTAAAAACCGAGGTAAAAACGTTCAGAGAAGTCCTGGGCTCGATTTTCGTGAAAACGACAGTATTGAAAACCGTTTCACGATATCTTCATTTGTTTTGAAGATATAACAATATTTTGAAATTTTATCGATTCAGAGGATGTGCCATAACTTTTTCATTTTCGAAAATATCTGAAAAAGATTAGAACATTCAAAAAGCACTTTTTCACTGGGAATAAGACATTATTGAAATTTTTTTTAATCTTAAGACATAAGATGAAAAAAATTGCGTTCACATTTAAAATAAACAAGTGTTTTTTTCCACGAGAAAAAATTGAATATAGTTTCATATTTCTGGTGAAAAAGCGCTTTTAGGAAGTTTTAATCGTTTTCAGATATTTTCGTGAATGAAAAAGTTATGGCACATTTTCAAAATCGATAATATATAAAATTAAAAAAAAAAAATGATGATATTGTGAAACGGTTTTCACCATTGGCGTTTTCACGAAAATCGAGCCCAGGACACCTTTCGAAGTTTTGACCTATCTAGTCCAGAAGTACCTAAAACAGTCAAAATCAAGCAATTTGGGATACCCTGTACAGGGTCGCCAGACTACGACTGTGCGTACCTACTACATCTCCTCAATTATTAGATATAAAGAAACAGTAAAATGGACATTGGAAGTGTCTTCCTGGTTCCTGGCTTATTGGCCTTGGTCCATTAGGAATAATTTAACCTAACGTTTCGCCTACAACTGCGGTCGGCATCTTCATAGGATAATTGGTCTGAGATTTAACCTCGAACCTTCTGAATACTGACGTGTTCGAACCGAAAGTGTTATCTACTCTCCGGTTAATGGCGAGAATAGGTAGTTAGTTTACTCGCGATGTTGATTGCTCCATCGCTCCCGCTCTGTATCGGCATGATCTTTGTTTTTTCTACGATGGGCAACCATGCGCTATGTAAAAAAAGGGTTTCTTCTTTCCTGTTCATATTGTTTTAATGTTTATAAATATCAATGTCTTCAATGTTCAACATCTTGGAATTATAAGTTGTTTATATGTTATGAAATGAAACTTGTGGAGCTATGGATTAATACAACATAATCTATAGGATCGGAATTCAATGTTGACAACTATAAAACGAAAAATATGAGTAAAAACAACGCTTGAATGAATTCATACAGAACTGATTTTAGTACTGTAATAAACTCATTACGATACTGAAATAGAGAACACTAATAATTGTAATTAGAACCCCATCAATTATCGCAATGGTTCAGAATGATTTCAATGATTTTGGATCTTTAAAAAAAAAGAGTCAAAAAATGTGGGATCCCAGATTTTATTTAATATTAGGTGAGTTAATATTGTAGTTTTTAATTTTTGTTCATGTCACTGGACTCAAGTGTACTTCTCAGTGGGTTTATCAGGCTGTTGGAGGAACTTGACGCTAAATGCAAGATTTCTTGAGTGTTAGCAGGTGTCGATTCTAAAAGTCGAGATTCATGCGTGGTCTTGCGGGGAAGAGTTAGCTAGGCGTACTTTGAGAAAAATAGGATAGTGGATCAGAGAACGAGACGGTAGACGGTCACAACGTTGACAATAATTAGGCGCGGTTCAGAAGAACGGAATAGACATAATTTTCGTGATTAGACGGACACTAGTCCGAAAAGTTTTGACGAATTCATTAGACGAAAACTGATCAAATATTCATATAAGTGCGTTCAGTGACTGTAAACCAGAGTTCTTTGTTGACAGTGTTTTTTTCTTCTATTCATTAGACATCCTTTTAAATTACTGGTTCCATAGAACCAGTAAAAATCCTACAAACATATCATAAGGAGAGTTTATTTCTTACAGATTAAGATTCAATTCACAAGAAAATGAAGACAGTCTAGGCCAACAGCTTGAAACCATTTATACTTGGTGTCTCTTCTAACAAATCTCAACTATATGATGTCAAGAGTTCATTTATCTCTACTCTTTCATTTGAAATATGTGTATCGATGGTGTTCTTGGTGCATTTTATAATTTTTCAAGATATAGAGGTTTATCTCAATGATTTTTCAATATAAGCAAACGAGCATGTTGTATAGATGCTCGTATAGGTGACTCTCTTTCAAAAGAGGAAAATATATTTGAAAGAAGGCATTCGAGAGGTTATGCACTAATTGATTTTTTTTCTCAGTTAAATTTACTTTCTATACAGGTACTTAAAAAAATCGCTCGTTCGTAATGTTCAGCTAATACGGAATAGTAAGGTTAAAGAAACTCATTAATTACTTTCAAGTTTTGCAAATTTCTGTTAGTAATATTCAAAAATTCCTGAATAATATTCGGTCGATAATTCAAACATAAATGTTAACTACAGATGAGATTTCAATTCGCATTATTTCACTTGACTTATTCGTAGAAATCCAGGGAAGATTTAAAAGGTGAGAAAATATGAAAATGCAAGGTATTTAATATGGTTTTTCCTTATAAATGGAGGTGATCGATTATCATTGATTTTCGATGATCATTGATGTTTGAAAATTAAACATCGAAGTTTTGAAATTGATTTGCATTATTCATAACATCGTTACATTCATTTCTCGATGTCAATAATTTCTTCAAGTGAGGACGACTCAAAGTTTGCACAAAACACCATATTATCAATTAATAATACGTAAATAGTTATCAATATTTCGATAAACATCGGGTATCACGTTCGGTTATCTATGTCAAAATCGGTGATCATTTGTGAGAGTTACATGCGTCTAAAAGCAAAACCAGACATTTGATGTATGAGCCGTTCCGAGCAAAACATGAAAAACCTGCCAAAACTATAGTTTTGAATTGAAAAACTCCCAGTTTTGACCATTTGAATTACGAATAGAGGCTTTCAAAAGTCTACTTATGAACCTGAGGGTTTAAGAATCAGATTTCCAGCAACTTTCTCCATTGTAATTCTTCCTTAACTAATTTTTTCGGAAAATGTCAAATGTCTGGTTTTGCATTTAGACGCTTCATTTCAAGTTACGTCCTCTTTTTGCAGTTGATCTTTTGTGATAGATACAATTCACCTCAAAGTGTGCGAGAACTTTTTCGTCAACTTGGTTAATTTCAATTTGCGATGCCGAGAATAAGAAGACCTGACATAAGAAACCGCGTTACGAGAGGGCCCATGCAATGAGGGGATTGACTGATTATTTGATTATATATTCAGGTATTTAGGTATAGGACGTATATATAAGAAGAGTTAGGGAAATACAATTGGATCTGGTAGGCTGCGTGGCGTTCAGGATTTAGACTTCTTCAGAATTTTTCGTGTTTGAAGATAACATTGGAGTTATAATAATAACAATAATTTTAATAGCCGATTTCGGCAGACACTTTCTTTATATTCTTCGAAATGGAAATTATGTTCTTGATTATCTCATCCATTTCAGATGAATAATTTTAAATTTCGTTCGTTGCCTGATGTCATCAGATTGCAAATAACAGGGAGATAGGGTTTTTCCAGCTGAATATTTTTCCCTAAGCTTCAACCAATTTACCAGATTATACTTTTCATGGTACACCGTCTTTGAAATCTACTAGAATTCTCATACACATGATGTATTATTTCGTTCTAGGAGGCCAAGGTTAACTAAGTGAAACCAGACAACAATTTTCCGTTAGTAACGGCCACTAACGCTAATTTAGATTCAGAAACTTTTTCTGGTATTAGTATTTTTTATTTTCTTTTTTCTTTCTTTTCATTTCACAAAATGTATGATGGGCAGAGGGGAATGATGAGAAAATGGAAAATACCAATGATGTTGCCTGCAGAGGGAAATCATTAAATAGTTGTTTTATTGAATAGTTTAAGGCTTTCGTGAGGGTGGAATTATTCCTAATGGACCACGGCCAATAAGCCTGGAAGACTCTTTTAATATCAATATCAATTGTTTTTTATTTGGCGGAACGAAGACTGAATTCAAACAACTTTATGATAAAAATGACAAGAGCTGCTTGGTTCTGAAAGTTTTTTGAGACTATTCATTACAAAATTTGTGGCTTCGATTGTGAAAAATTCACTCAGAAATTGCAAAGATTCAATGTGATATGAGTACATTCTTAAAAATTTTGACGAGATTCATTATAACCGAGATTCATCATAACGAAATGACACATAAAGATAAGTAATGTATTTCAACTCACTCAACAACAGCCACCTGATCGAATCGGTTAACATCCGGTACTTCCAACAGCAAATACCGCTAAACCTCAAGCAGACAGTCCAGCACGAATTCCGGCCCGAACACCGAATAAATCCTCGAACTAGCAGGCTTTTCAACTCTTTTCCTTCGTCTCATCAAGGACGCACCTTTTCAATTTTCCCAAATTCCAAGTTGAGGTCCAGAAAACCCCGAACAGCGCGAGACGGTGGTACCGACTTGAAAAAACTCCGTTTCACTAGACGGAGAAAAGGAGCAAGAAAGCGCGACGGTACAAACCGGATTTGTATGCGATGGAGTTGTAGGAATGAAGGCGACTCGGCGCGAGTTCCAGAGGCGGGTGGTACTGAAGGGCCCAAGGGTACGCGACAAGATAAACACCAAGATGAACGGACAAAACTTATGAATAAATGAATAAATCTTTATTGGTCCTGCGAAACAAAGTATGCATACAGGATGTCGGGGAATAACTGTACATACTCTCACCAGAGATAGAGTTGGACTAGGTGATTACTGATTGACCAAAAAAAATTAATTTCTGGATTTCCCTAGAAAGCTACAGGGTGATTTTCTAACTTCATGGAAATACTTAGACTATCATAAAATACATACTTATTGACGGATATTATTGAAACTTGAGAGGTTATTGGCACATGCTAAGGTCGAGTCAGAAAGATATCAATGATTTCATTATTCTAGGGCCGGACTCATTAATCTTCATTCAAAGTGTTCAGGGTGAAACAAACACTTTGTATTTCGAATTACAAATAATTGATACGCTTTTTGGAAAGAAGCTAAATTATGCTTCTATTTATGATATCGCTTAAAGTTGTCACATCAACAATATTTTTTTTTGAATTTTTGAATTTGGATAAAATTCGAAAAAGTGAATTTTTCACCATGAAGAGAACTGAAAATCTCATGTTTGAATATGAAATGGAAAGTATTAGTGTAAAATTTTTAAAAAAGTTCAGAGCTTTAATAAGCATTCCATAACGAAACAATAACAAATGAAAGAAACTAAAATACAGTAAAGGAGTACCTAATAAAAATGAAAATAGGAACGAATGAATTGCTGAGTCCTGAGTCAACGTTATTTCAGAAGTGGTTCGAAATGAAAACCATTAGTCTGTATACATTTCTCTTGCCTTATGTTAAAATTGCATATAGCCTTGGGAATCATATCGCCATTATTTCTCAAAATAGCACAACAGTTGATAATTCTGTACATCATCTGTTCTCTTGACTGGATTTCTTCAGAATGTACCATATCCTTCAATTTTCCCCATAAGAAATAATCTAGCGGGTTGAAATCTGGAGAAGGAGGAGGCCATGGAATAGGACCCCCTCGACATATCCACCTATTTGGATAGGTATTGTTGAGGTAACTTCTAACTTCCAAGCCAAAATGGGGTCCAGCTCAATCATGCTGGATATAAATTCCTCTAATATTTATTCCTCGTAGCATGCCGGGTAAAATATTTTGTAAGAAATCTAGATAAATCGCACTTGTAAGGCGACCGTCAAAAAAATGAGGCCCTATCAAATGTTTATCACAGCACACCAAACATTTACTGAAAATCTTTGTTGTGGATTTCTCAGTCTTATACTGTGTGGATTATTTTCGGTCCAAATGTTCGAGTTATGAATATTGCACACACCATCTCTGGTGAATCGAACCTCATCACATTCTATACAAAGTGACTCTGTGATTTGCTATCCAATGTGCAAAATTTAGTTTTCTCTACCTTCAGTAACTTTTTTAGGAAAATTTATTATTCATTTTCGACCCCCCACAAGATGACTAAGTCCTGTTCAGGTAAATAAATTGATTTTTTCGAACTTTATCCAAATTCAAAAATTCATAAAAAAATAATTGTTGATGTGACAACTTTGAGCGATATCACAAATTGAATCATAATTTAGCTTCTTTCTAAATAGCGAATCAATTATTTGTTATTCGGAATACAAAGTTTTTGTTTTACCCTGAACACTTTAAATGAAGATTAATGAGTCCGGCCCTGTAATAATGAAATAATTGATATCTTTCTGACTCGACCTTAGCATGTGCCAATAACCTCCCAAGTTTCAATGATATCCGTCAATAAGTTTGGATTTCATGATGGTCTAAGTATTTCCATGAAGTTGGAAAATCACCCTGTAGCTTTCTAGGGAAATCCAGAAATTAATTTTTTTTGGTCAATCAGTAATCACCTAGTCCAAGTCTATCTCTGGTAAGAGTATGTACAGTTATTCCCCGGACACCCTGTAGGCCAGGTCAAAAATGGGATAAAAGGTCAACATCTCAATAATACAAAAGACATAATAACAATATTTATATGAGACAAATATAAAATAATTCGTAAAAATGTATATAAATATATAAGTCGGCCATTTTGTTGGTTACACTATTAATAACTCAAGATTGGATGAACTGTTTGTTATGAAGGATTTTTTGTTGGATTCTTCTACGGTGGGGTTAACATAAAATACATTAAAACTCTGAAAAATTTGATGAAATGGACAAAAAATAGGATATAATTTTCCTTCTTGCGAATAACGCCAATAGGTGTCGCTACGGTACATTTTCTAATAATATTTACGCATCTGTGTCCATGTGTTATTACACCTATCTTTCTTCCGAACACTACGGAAAATTTTATAACGAAATGTTCTGAACAAATCCCCGTTCTACAATTATTATCGCCATTAGATTGCAATCATAGATCATATCTCTGTGACGGCAATGTAAATTACTGCGTATTTTGAGTTGCCTAAATGTCCGAATCAAGACATTGACATTTTCTATCGAACACACAAAAATACAATGGGTGTTTCCAAATGACTTCATTTGGAGCAGACATAAAGGACGTGAATTCAATCCAACATTCAAGGTAAGAATATCCCTTTCTGATATTGAGATTCAAGGCCAGATCCACCATCGAATTGGATCATTACAACCACTTGAAGATGCACATCATAAATTCCTCCAAATTTACTTCATATAGGCAATCAATTAATGCAGATGTGAGAAGAATAATTCTTCAAGATCTGCAGCAACTACTTCATGAACATCATGCATTGGTTCGATTGTTTAAAACTGCTCTGGAACGTATGCCAAGTGATGATAATAAACTTGTGATTAGAGCAGATAAATGACCTGTTGGAGCACATGACGCCAATTCAACGCCCCTACAATAGACGAAAGGGCAATTGTGATTGTAGGTGAAAACTTGGAAACGCGTGATATTGTTCTTGCGCGTCGAAATAGTGGAGAATTGCAACGAATATATATAACACACCGTTCATACGATGCTCTAATATACCCGCTAATGTTTTGGAGAGGTGATGATGGATATTATTTTAATATCAAGATGATAAATCCATTGAATGGTGAGTACCTTCATTAAAATTTAAAATGTCTCCTTAATACAAATTTAAATTATTTGATATCAGGTCAAGGAACCACCAAGAAAGTGAGCTCGAAGAATTATTATTCATTTCGTTTAATGGTTCGTTGAAATGCTGATAACTATTTGCTGAGATTTCATCGATTGTTGCAGCAGTATTGTGTGGACATGTATTGTGAAACTTGCTGACCCGGCAGACTTCGTACTGTCTCAATCGATAAATAAAAAAGCAACTTCAATATTATAATAAACTATTATGGTATAATGTTGGCCAAGCAGTGTTTAGAATCATTTCCTATCCCAAAAACTAAAGAGCGTAGGGGATCTGGTGGTGGGACCAATTGTGGCAATTGACAATTAGATAAGGTAGCTGACCCGGCGAACTTTGTTTCGCCTTAGGGATGAATAAAGTTGTAGGTACTAACCATTGTTTTTTTTAAGAAGGAAATATATTAGATGGAAAACAAAAAACTACAAAATAAAGAAAAAATTTAATTACATTGAAATAGGTATGTACATTGTTATTCATACATCAAAAGAATTGTCTTTATTTAGGAGGTAAAGAGGGAAATTTTTAATATTTTATCGATTGAGGCAGTACAAAGTCTGCCGGGTCAGCTACATATATAAAGAAAGAAGAGATATATTCACAGATTTCTGTGGCTCAAATACTCCTCCACACTATAGTATGCCTTGCTTTGAAGCAAGGCTTTTATCCTGTTTTCAAAAACTTATATCAAGACCTTATATTTACTAAGCATATGGTTATACAAAACGAGGCCTTGATATAACATAGATGACTCATATTTTCTTGTTCTATGCACGGGAACACTGAGCAGGTTGGCGTTTCTTGTTTGGTAGTCATGATATTCAGAATTTGTTTATCATCGAACCACAATTCGACTTCATATACACCAAGAGATTCTAAATATAAATGCAAGGAAACGTAAGAATCTTGCGAGCTACAAAAAATGGTCTGCAAGAGTCTCTGTGAGGGACGAATGCGTGAAGCAGTACTGATGACGAGTAATAACTCAGAAACGGGTCTACTGCTACGCTGGTTCGATGATAGCACGTTCCTGCAGTTTACTAGATTTTCACTATCCTATGTTTATAGTCATTTTCCACAACGGCTTATGAACGTTGCCCCTTCCCCCCACTTATTTTCAAGATATACAATCTTATGTGCAACACAAAAATTTTAATATCAACTCAAAACACAACGGTAATATAAATGAAAATGACTCACATTCTCAGGTGTTATGTCTGATCATGATTCTATTTTCAATAATTATTTTCATTTTAACTTTTGTATTTTCATATATACATTTATTCTAATGCAATTCAGCATTTACCACTGCATGCAATTACACCTGACTTAATTGGTAAAATCCAAGTTAAAAATAACGAAAGAAATTTACATACTCAATAAACATATATTATAAAAATAGAAAAATATTATGAAAAAACAATTAACAATAAAATCTTAATCAGAATCGAATCATAATCGAAAATTTCTGCCTGGGGCATTTAGAAGAAATCATAACAAGCGTGCGAAAATCTGAAATCCGATAATTCTCTCAGAACTCACGAGCCACCACTGGCGACTTCATTGAATGATTGCCGGACCAAAGAATATGTCTCCCCACAATCATTTCCAGAATTGTCACCGGGATTCCTAATTGGGATGGAAACTGAAGGAGTTTGAAATGGATGACCAGAAAAATTCCGATCTGATTCACTTGGAGTGGCTCTGTACGAGGGTTGTCCGAAAATGTTCCATTTAGACCACAAACCTTAATATTAGGGCTGTTGTATACGTATATGCTTCGTTCGGTTTGTTTTCGATCGACATGTTTGAAAAGGTGCTTAGATTTTCACCAAACTTCCGTGTTCAGGACATAAAATTTGATTCAATATCATACCACTACTAGACCAAGTATTTTCTTTCACTACCATATTAAACACAGGTAAAGATAAATTCATTTCTTTTGACAATTGTGTTGACAAATATCCATTTTCGAATGCATTGTCAACCTTCAATCTATGAATTTATGTTTGAATTTCTATTCAGGCTGAATATGGCTGCTTATGGTAGAGTGACAACATATAAACGATGCTCATGAAGGTAATTCTTTCCATGAGAGGAAGCATTTTTTTTTTTTTTTATTTAAGTTTAGTTTATTTACCCAATAGCATACAAAAAAATTCAAAAATTTAAGAGAGCTCAAAAAACCTAACGATGCAGAATGATGCTTTTTTTGCAAAGCTCTAGATTAAAAAATTTTGTCGGATATTCACCGATTTTCATCATTGTGAATCATTCATAAGAATATATATATAAGAATATATATATATATATATATATATATATATATATATATATATATGACACAAAAAAGATTTGGAATGAGAAATTTCGCCATCACTTCTAAAAAGTGAGTAACTTTTGAGGGAGAGTATTTGAACTAAGGATTAGTGCTCAAATGAAATAGTACACTGCGCAAAAAAATTGACGCACATTATGGAAATCTCAAATTAATTCTACAACTGAAGGTGTTCTCAATGATAATTATTTTTATCAGAATTATGCATGCATATGTTATCCACTTTCAACGTTTTTCTTCAATACAGATGTTTTTCCGAGCAGGAATGAAAAAAGATGATATTATCAGATTTTGAATGTATTGGCTCCATTCTTAAATCAGTTTTTCTCGATCAATTCTAGTGATCAATAGTTTTTCTTTCTTTTGATTTTCTACACTCAATCGCTATACAACGCGAAACACGCAATTTGACCCAAGAGGAATGTACCCAAGCGGTAGTTTTGCGAGAAGAAGGGTGGACATACACAAGAATTGCAGAAAGGTTTGGAGTTTCCCATACAAGTGTGTCCAGAATGTTGCAGCGATTCAGGGAGACAGGTATGAATGTCCGAAGACCAGGACAGGGTAGACCACGGGTAACAACTGCCATTCAAGAACGTTACTTGAGAGTTTCTTCGTTGAGACAACGGTTTACAACAGCTCGCCTCCTTCAGAATCAGCTTGAGCAAACTCATGGGGTGCAAATTAGCACTCAGACAATTAGAAACCGCCTCAGAGAATATGATTTAAGGCATAGTGTCGTGCAAAAGGCCCAGCTCTTACCCCAGCCCATCGAAGGGCGCGTTTGGATTTTGCGAGAGAGCATATCCATTGGGAAGTGGCCAATTGGGAAAGAGTTCTATTCACAGACGAGTCTAGATTCTGCCTCTACCATTGTGATCGACATTCCCTTGTATACAGACGTCCACATGAAAGGCATGCTCTGTGCAATTTCCTGAATACTACTGTTTTGCCCCATACATTGGTGAAAATTTCATTTTTGGACGATAATGCCAGACCCCATCGTGCGCGCATCGTTCAGAAGTACCTTGAAGAGGTTGAAGTATCTCGAATGGAATGGCCAGCAAGAAGTCCAGATGTCAATCCGATTGAGCATGTTTGGGATAACCTCAATAGAAGGCTGAGAAGTTCAGAAAATCATCCAGCTACTCTTAATGACTTAGGAATCCAACTCGGAGAAATCTGGGAAGGATTAGATCACAACATTTTAAGATCACTCATTTTGAGTATGAACCGTCGTTGCCGAGCTGTAATTAACGCAAGGGGTGGTAATACCAAGTATTAAATCACTTATCAGCATTCCAGTATTTTGAAATTGTTCATTTCTCTTCTTTTACATAAGATTCGGTGAAATCCTGAATTTTTCTTCCATTCAATGTGTCTTGTTTCGTTCAAATCTTCCCGAGAGAACATAAAAAATAAGTTATAAAGTCAATGTAGAGTTAACTTTCATTAAAATTGAGATTTTCAGAATGTGCGTTAATTTTTTTGCGCAGTGTAGTTGAAAATAACAGGGAGAAGTTTCCTAGTATTGAATCCATCCCTTCTTTCTTTCGTTTTGGTGTAAAACCTTTCAAATAGGAGTATTTTATGACAGCACGAATTGTTCTCTCAAACGCAGTGATTAGTCTGAAATTTTACATACTAGCTGGGTAGGAATGGTACTGTAGAAAACCGCTCTAAAATTAGACCTAGGTCAGGCCGGAAACTTTCACTCCACCCTCGTATTTCGTAGGGTGGAGTGACAATGTGAAAACGCTGCCCATGAAGGCATTTCTCTTCCTTGGGAGAACACATTGAAAACTAAGGATGAGAAATTATGCTGTATTTTCGATGATCAAGATTCTGTTAAATATATATAGAATTTCATTATTCTGAATCATTGCACATAGAAGATTTCAAATGAGAAACTTCGGCACCATCTCCAAAAAGATTTCACTTTTTTAGGGGTGTTTGAAATGAGAATTTCCACCCAGATATATCCAGGATATTTTAAATGCGAAAGTGATGTATCTTTTTTCTGAAAAGTAAACTGAACGAAAACTATATAGAGTTCACATCAGATTTTATCAACAAACGTCAAAACAAACATGGGGAACTGTCAATACAATCACGTAATAATTTAGTCGAATCTCCAACAGATCTAAGCGTACAGCTCTAGTAATCAGAGTCCATGGAGTGCCTCCTTCCCCTCCTTCTCCTCCTCCTGTGGCCACCCTTCTTCCTTCGTCTTTTGGCCTGTCTCGCCAGGTCTACGTAGGGGGCCTTCTGGCTGTCGTTCATCTTCCTCCACATCTCAGCGCCTTTAACCACTTGCTCCACTGCGGTCATGTTCTTGTTCTTCAGCCGAAACTCCCTCATGAAGTTGAGGTAAGGGTTACCGGTGGCAGACGCCATGGCCTTGCGTTTGGACGCTTTGGGGGCGTTCGACTCCCCCTGGTTCTGGTTGTCGTTGGACATTTTCGACTCGGTTCACAAGGTTTTAGGCCGCCAGATAATTTTGCTGCTCATGTCAGGTCGAAATCGCGAAACTGAATGATTGTTTTTGGGCCGCTGTTGCTCGGGAAACGTTCCAGGGCATGGTAGGTTGATAATTTTGTGGAAATTGGCTGCTTGGTTTTGAGGTTAGGGTTCCTTGATCTATGAGCTGAAGGTTTGATAGTATATTATTCAATTACTTCTATTATTCACGTGGGTGAAGTGTGGTAATTATATGCGGGTTAACTACTATACTTTGTTAACGACTTCATTGGTAAAATTGGAACAATTCTGCATATTCCTAAATAGGGTTGTCAGGACTTCAGTTTCTGTGATTTTCTGTAAATTGTCAAGCTAAGGAGAAACGTCAAGTCAAGACTTTTTCTTAATTTCGATTCTACTCATTCATCTGATTGCGATTAAATTAATTCATAAGGGAGTCCAAACAACGTGTGGGCCAAGCGTAGGTGAAGTCAAGTTTTTAGCATGAATATATTATATTCTATAATGATTTAGAGTATAAACATATAATTTTCTATAATCTCTGGGTTGAGTTCCATTATGTTCCGTGAATATGTTTGCCAGTTACAGAAGGAAAACCCATATGTTTGTCAGAGGACAACTCTATCTTTGGATGATGAGTGGTTAGGACAACAAGATCATCCTGTAACTACCCGAACGGTTTATCGACGTATGAAGTCTTTTGGATTGCAGAATTATCGAGCCCATCTTGAGTTACCTCTTACGGTTGAGAATCACCGCCAACTATTCCAGAGGTGCAGAGAGCGGCAACATTGGAATGTGGAATGGCATCAGGTCTCCTTTTCTGATGAATCTCGATTCTCCTTGAGTGAACATGATGACAGAACAAGGGTTAGACGACATCGGGGAGTAATACGTGAACATTTAGATGTTGAGCGTCGTGTACACCAGACAGTAGATGTTATGGTATGGGGTGCTATTGCAGATGCAAATAAGTCACCTTTAGTCTTTATTCGAGGTGACTTGATAGCGCTGCGTTAGGATAAGCGAACGGTTGTGGCCACTTTAAGACATTTTCCAACTTCACATTGTGATCATTTCACTATTCATGCACAGCTTCACAATTAAAAATATGAAAACGCCCCCTATGAATATTGTGATTAGTGAGTTGCCAAGCAAAAGTTGTTTTTACGGCGAATAAAATAATGAAGAAATGAAAAGGAGAGCGAGTGCCATTTATCCAGTTGTGGCCACATTTTCCACCAGTTGTGGCCACACAATTTTCCATTTGTGGCCAGTCACGGTTTTGGTTAAACTTGCACAGTTTGATACTCACTTCCATCGAAATTCAACAAAGCTTCTCATAAATAAGAAAAAATATATTAGAATTTTATGAAAATATCGATACAAATAATAAAAAAATTATAATCTTTCTCATACTTGAATAAAAAAATTCATCGAAATATTTAGGTTTCTAAAAAAAATTTTTTTTTAAACAAAACATAGTCCGCGATCATCAGCAGCCCTATGTTCTTCAATTTTCGTGATGATGTTCTCTCTAATACCACAGAAGATCTGGAGGTTCATGCCTGGAGATTGCACAGAACAATACCCTTTCAACTTCAAATTGAAATTAATCACATTCAAATTAGGATTGGTGATAATTGATATTTTTTTCTTGTAGGGTACAAAGTATTTTATCATAAAGATCAATTTAAGCTCTTTATATTCATAGCCCCATCCTTACAATGATATTACAATATATCTTCTTTCCAGTCTTTCTCAAATTTCTCCAGTTTTCAGTCTCATCCATTTCGTCAATACAACAACTTTATTATTAAGCTTTTTTTATGAAGCTTATCATTTTCATTTGCTTCCAGTTACTCCAATTCATTTATCGGACGATATTGTTAAGTTTTTCATCTTTGTCTGTTACATACGATGCAGTATTATCTATCCTTTACTATCTAGTGGCCACAACTGGGTTTGTACGCTCCGTTTCTGGCCACTAAGTGGCTACAAGTAGCGAATCGTACTTTTTTGTGATCCAGTTATGGCCAGCACTATATTATTAAGTTAGAATCAGAAATTTTCAATTTTTTATAAAAAATATAGAAGAACATGATATAAGAATGATATAAAACATTTACTATTTGTAACGCATATGTTTAAATAAAGAAACATTGGAAACACACCCTGTGTTTCTTAATCGCACTTCTAAGCATTCGCCTACTACCCCGTCATGTCAAGAACTAAATGAAAAAGCAACGAATTTCGTTATCTCTTTTAAAAAATGAGCTTGTCCATTAGTGCAGGAATAATTGATGATGACAAAGAAGGCAAATTCCAATGGCTAATTCGAATGTACTACGTTTTATTCAAGAAAATGATCTCGAGTAGCCACAACTGGAACGATGGCCACAACCGGTGCCCTTACCCTACATCAAGAAATAGTGGAACCATTATGTTCTCCCTTACCTTAATTGGATCGAGAATCCAATATTTCATCAAGATAATGATCGAACCCAAGTTGCCAGAGTTAGCTTACACTTTTTTGAAGCGATCCATGTGAATCTTTTGTCATGGCTGCCCAGATCCACCGATCTTTCGCCCATAGAGCATGTTTCGGACATCATGGTTGGGAGGCTTGTAAATTTACCCAGCCCCCACTGACTTTGACTGTTCTGAGACATGAAGTACAGGTAGCTTGTGATAGTATATCTCAAGAAGAAATAGACCATCTTCTTACATTGATGCCAAGAAGTGTTGGGGAGTATATAGATAACCGCGGTGGACAAACACATCATTAACAAATTTATTAAAACAATTTGTTAAACCTTTTTTTTTTCTCAAATGCTATACTTTCTATGTTTAAAAAAAAATAAAATTTGAATTCAAACAGCTCCCTCCTTCTGGGTGTTGTAGTTTCTTTGTCACTTAGTTTATTAGGGCAAAGTGTGACCATGGGTCGATGAATGCTGGTTTAACTGAGAGGCATACTTTACAATTTATGGATATTATCTTTAGTGGTCAGGAAAACCTTCTATCCTGTCTGACCGCCATTATTTGCTAGTTCATTTAGCGTTACCCAGGGTGCACCACGGGGAGGCGAACTAGCTTTCCACCCCAATATTTTGTTTTGAAAAGTACTGCAGTATTTTTTAAACAGATAATTTCAAAAAAGTTATCATCGAAATGAATACCATCTTCAATACATAGGCTTACTACATCATCTTTCATCATGAGGCTGGAAAAATATTTTGTCATTGAAAGAAAAGATATACCGGTTTCAGCTTTAGTTGGCATCATCACTATCCTATATCCCCCAGAAACTGCTTGACGTCATCGAGGGATGAATCTTCTCGAGTGACTTATTCTCAATATAACATACTAGTATAATAAATAGCTATTCATATCGATGTTGGAAGTGTGCGCTAATAATTATTTGAGGAGATTATATTCATTCACAACAACGTGGCAACTTTCATGCAAAGGTATTTCGTTACACAACATTTATATCTTTAATGATTCCTTTTGTTTGAAAAATATGTTTAATTTATCGGTAGTAAATGCACAAGTGCATGAAAAGAACCGATAATTTTGCAATCGAGCGTGTTACTTAAAAACTCCCCAGCTCATTAAAATATTTTGGCTAAAGGCCGACTCCGAAAGACTGAGATAAGATGAAAATATCAGAATGCAATTTTTTGCAGAACTCGCTTGCATGTAATTTTTATGCAGTAATAGAATATTGGAATATTTCACGGATACTCATATACAGGGTGGGCCAACGAAAACACCTCGATATTTCGACTTCAAAATGAAAACGTAGAAATCGCTGAGATCGTCAATTAATGATTTGAGGGGGAAGTACTTTTGCCCCTTTTTTCACCCCCATTATGAGGGTAAGCATATCCCCTAGATTTTGAATAGGGATGAGATTTTCAAGTTCGTATCGAGTACTACCTGACCCTAAAATTTCGCTTCCAAATATCCATCGATAATGAAATAACTGCGAAAATACTGAAAGAGGCATTGGTCTTCATGAAGAGATAATAGAACATTATAATAAAGACAATCCTGAATCACGAAAAAGAATTTAATGATACGTACCCCATCTTAAAGGTGCTTCCCCTCCGTTTTGGTAAATGCTACAAATTTCAAGAGTCAATGAAAATTCCTTTTCTGTATTAGTCGTCGTGATTAATAAAAATAGGGTGTTTCACAACTTATCTGACAAATTTTAACCACATATGCTCTGTTATGAAAGAAGTGGATTTCTAAAAAAAAAATTGAATAAAAGTTCTATAGAAATTGAGTTAAAACCTGAGTTTCAATAATAAATTGAACAATAAATATCTGTATTCTGCGTTCATTGTCGTAATATTAGAAGACGCCTCAATAATTTATTGTAGCAAATGTTGTACGGAACAACTGACAAAAGCAAAAAACCCGGAAGTTTTTGTTTTTCCATGCTGATAAGAACGTGCGAATAAGGTTTAATCTGTATCGTAGTTGATCTGAAGAAGAACGGTCGATTTTTGTGAATTTAAATAAGAAAGTATTTTGCGAGTTTATGTTTCGAATTATTATTTATTAATGAAAATGGTACATGTGTACACTAGGAAATGAGTAGTTAGTGGACATTGTTTTAGCGTACGGGGAGCTATAACTAAGTAAATTGTTCAACAGTATTATTTATTATATTATCTCGATATCTATATGACTTTCATTATTTTTTTGTTGAGAAATCAACTTCTTTCGTAACAGTGAACATGTGGTTAAAATTTGTCCAATAAGTTGTGAAACACCCTGTATTCATGAAGGAGTTGTCGGAAAAGAACACTACAGTTCTTCATTCATATCGATACATCTAATTATAGCATTGTGCAGAAAGGTATGAGTGTCTTCCTATACCTACAATTAAACTTGTAAAAACAAACGAGATATTAAAATATAACACCTCAAACGTATTGGAAGAAAAAAATCATTAAAAAAAAATAAACTGCCTTGAATATCTAGATGGTTTAATAACTTAAACTGGGGCCATACAATAACATCGCTTGAGTGGACAGAAGTCTTCGAAGGTACAGGAAACCGCCATTTATAACTCACAAACTTCAATTATATAAATTCTTCCAGTTCAATTGAGACAAGTAAACCGTTAATCGTATCATTCTGACCAATACTTGACGATGAACTGCTATGTAAAATTTCACTACTCGGTACTTGACAGCATTAAACATTTCCAATCTCCAAGTTTCTAATTTTCAGTATAATGGAGTGTAGGTTCGTCTATTTGACGATGACCGTTCTCAATATTTTTTGTGTAGATCTTCATCATTATCAAGGCAATAAAAGAGTGAATAATCTACAACGCAAGAGTAAATAGTAGTTGTTATTAAGATATAACCGTTCATTAACGGTAAAGACAAGAATAACATTGAATTCAAATACGAAGACCGGATATTCGTGCAACAATTGAGTGATTACATACGTTTTATTTTTGTTTCAATCGTTTATCAGGAATAGTAGATATCGCAATGTAGTAGAGGGATGCTTGTTAAATAATTATAAATTATAATAGGTACACAATGATATGTATAATATACAATGAAAAGTTATTCACAGTATAAGGGTTGCAAGTGAGTCTTACCAGACAAGGGTTTGTCAAAACTATATTTCCTACCTTAATCCTGAATTGAATTCCAAAGAGGAAAGAGGAAGAAATTCAAAAAGTTGCAAATGCATACGAATTCCTTTTAAGTAAATAGAGACTTGATCTGATGTCTGATATCAATGAACACCACATAATATTTAAAAGTATTGATTGAAAACTATATTTATCAGTTTTAACTAAAAAGTTTCATGATAAGAAGTGAAATAGAGTCTAACATAAAAAATACATATTCCATAATTATGACTGAACATTTCAGTTTTTCAACATGAATTATTTCAATTGAACACATTGCATTGAAACTATCCCATTCAATGATCTCTCATTGAATGATTTCTCAATCAAATACCATATTTTTTGAATTTATCCAATTCATTCCCTTAAATCCTGGCTTATTTATTACACAAACCACAATCTTAAATTCAATGTTTTAAAACGCGTCGAACAGAAATCTGTATTCACCTTTATCTGTGTTGTATATAGTTGTTTTTATTGGGTATAGATGGCGCTTATTCATGGAGTGAAGTTTTCTGCAGATATATGGGAATCTGTAATCCCTGTTTGCTTATTGAGCAATGTTACGTGTGTAAAAGCACAGATGGCTCTGTAAGTGCTCAAAGAAAACACAGTGGGGACAATGGAGATTAAGCTCCTCCCCTCCGCCATTTTCAGGTTTGATGGAAATAGCAATAATTTATGATCAAAAAAGCTTGAATTGGAAATCAAAATGACCATTATTATCTTTCACTCTTAATGCATAATAGATTAAAAATCTTTAATTTTTTTTTGATAAATTGCTGTTATATAACAAACACAATAATCCTTCAAGTAATGATTTTTTCATGTGAATAATTACATAAGAATGACACAAAAATTAAAGTACTTGAAACCATGTTGAAAACTCATGTTATCATGAAAACTTAGAGCGTTTCTCGAGTCCGTGTGATTTGCTTCTTAGGGTCAACCAACCCCTCTCCAATATTTCAATTGAAATTGTTGCAACTTTGTTTTGGCCATAACCATAACAGTAAAAGCGGGTTGAAGGTGTTATTTTTTGCTGAGTAGGTTTTAGTTAGCCATTTGAGCTTCAAGGGCTCAAAAGATGCAGCGGCATCTTAAGCCTGGTCCAGATATCGGCTTGGTTTTGGGTTTGTCTAAGACCGGCGACCATGCTCTATGTACCAAGTAGGTTTCCTCTTTTCTGTTTAAGTTGTCTTTATGTTTATGGATCTCAATCGTTTTCATGTTCATTCTAGGATAAGTAATTTTTGTTATTCGAAATAACCCCTGTCTTTGAGAAAACTATATTGTGTCCACCTGTTAGAGCATTTTCCGCTAGTGCAGATATTTTGTCTGATTGAGTCGACAGCATAGTTCGTGCTCCTTAATTCTCGTACTGATACTTCGTGTTGTTATATTCATTTATTCATTTAATTATAAACGGCTTTGCCATTTTACAATATATAACAAGAATGAAAATAACAACTATTCCAAAAAAAAACAAAATGATTAAATTATCGCACTTTTATACAACCAATTAGATATTGCTCTCAAAAAACGTTTCAATTGGCAAATAGATATATGAAAAAGGTCTACTTGCACCGAATTTGCCGCACGTAATGCTCTATTTATGGGATTGTTCATCCCGAAATTAGTTCTGTGAAACTTTATATTGAACATTTCTTCTGTTCTTAAATTTCTCTGAGGAACATTTAGTCCAATATATTCCAATATAGGCGCCGCAGTCTCAAGGTATCCTACAGGATACCAACCGTTTTGTTTAAGTGATGGGTCGACTTTGTCTTTGGTAGCTCTGATCATTTGACCAAGTTTTTGTAGGGGCTTATAGCGTTGATTGAAGTATATTTCAATAAACGCTTATAGACGGTCTCGATGTTCGTTGTGCCTCTTCAGTAATTATTCTACCATTTATATCTGCGACCTTACGGATGTATGGTAAGATGGCTTTTTCATTGGAGGTAAGTTATACGTTGTGATGTGTTACATGAAAAATATTCCTATCGACTTTATTCAGTAGAATAGGAAGAATTTTCGGATGAAAAGTCTCTTTTGGTCTCAGTCAACGTTCTTCATTGAAAACTGCCAAACTTTCGGCCATTTTCTTTTCCATCCGCTTTTCTAGATGCGGTTAAGTTCAATTTGACTGTAAGATTTTGATGCTTTTTGTTGACGTATAATTTCTCTGATTTCTAGTGCCCTGAGGATGGCCATGTAAATGGCCGACAGCTTGGCAGTTTTCAATAAAGAATTTTGACTGAGACCAAAAGAGACTTTTCACCCGAAAATTCTTCCTATTGTGATGTGTTATCATCACGTGTGGAAATGGATATAAAACCAAAAATGGAATGATTTCCTCAATGATAGGTGTACAACTTTGCTTCCGCCGTTTTTTCGAGACACTTTTAATGACACCAAACAATAAAATTTGATTGTTTACGTGAAAGCGTGTTGAAAATATTTTTAACATTAGTGTTAAAAATATTTTTAGCACTCCATTTTCTTATGATGAAATCAGATGAGAAAAAATCAGCAATTGCAAATTTTTATTATCAATATTTAACAATCATTACTTATGAACATTAATATCAATCTTAAAACTAGAACTATTACTGACATTAATGCCCTGTGACGTTAGGGAGCTTCGCTACACATTATAAGAATCCTCAGCACCATCAGTACTTGTAGAAACCGGAAGTACAATATTGGATGACGATGATCCAAAATTTGTTGAGGTTGGGAGATTTTTTCAGTAATGACATTTCTATTCCATATGCAATGGAATGATAATAATAATAATAATAATGTCTTCATTTTCACAAGTATAAATTAATAACAAGAAGTAAATAATAATTTCGTGGTTAGATGGTAAATGTAATTGTGAAAAATGGCGGAGTCCAGTTATGCTGATGCATACGCTACTCTACTCAACCCGAAAAGAAGAGAAAAAAAAGGAAAAAAAAAGATATTCGCTCTGACTTGTCCCTCATTCACATTTTTTTTACAGGCGTTCTGTGTTCACTATTAGAAACTCTCCGAAAAATGAATTAGGACTCGTTCTGTTCTCTCAAGTAATATTCAAAATTTTTTGTCCTGAATGATGATCAACATAGCCCTCGGCTACCGCCATAGACTTCCACCCACCATGATTTTTTATATCGAAAACAGTGTCCTGTATATTGCTTTGGTTTTGGCAGTTTGAAGAATTCGGCAACAATAGATGGAATGTATTAATAAATACATTTGGGAAAAGTCCAACTGGTATTCCAACTGGATTGGCAGTGCATTTATTACTCATGTATTTCAGGAAAAAACGACGATATTTGATGACAGAAGGGCGAAGTGCAAAGTACTTATGAAAATAGTCTACATACTTCCCAATGATACTGAAAGAACGACTGACTTTCGTTTTTGTATTTGGAAGTTGTACAACCAATGATTTATTTGTTATTTCAATGTCTTCCACTGATAAATAACACAATTTTTCACGCCGACAGGCTCCAAATAATCTGAAATTAGTTTCTACCTTAACCATCAAGTATTTCTCATCTGGTGCCTCCTTTATAAACTTTTCAACTTGTTCACGAGTGAGAATTATCGATTTTTTGGGACGATATCCTTCACTTTTCCGTTTTAAATATGCTATTACCTTAAAATATTTACTAACATCCACACCATTTTTAACAAGGGCGCTTGACTTTATCATTGAAAATTTGCTTCACAAAGTTGATGAACTCCATATTTCTGATTTTTCTTCTAAGTATGCCAGGAAAACAGTTTCACTGAAGTTCCCTTCTACATTTTTCAATTTACATCAGGCCAGGAAATCGTTATATGCAATATCTTACTGCTGACCAGATTTTTTAGGTAGGAGTTCCAGATTTGCTCTTCTTGCAGACTCTTCAATAGCCGGAAGAACAACCAAATCGCCACTTTTATTAATAATTGGACTCTCGACAAACATATTAAACAGTTAAAAAGCTAAGACGAAAATTGGACAGGAACGAAATTCAAATGACCGCGTCTATTCTCATTTGTTAGTAATCAAAATGTTGGCAACGTTTGCCATTCACAACAACCTTTTGATTATTTGAATATTAAAATGCATTTTGAAGTTTATTGTCATTGCAAATTCGCCCATTTCATTATCGAAATAGGGCAGTTGTACAAAAAACATTGTATGGTATTTGTGTTAAAAGTGATTTTATTTTGTTCGTGAAATTGTTCAATTCGCTCCGCTCATTTCACAAACTTTTTTACTCACAAAATGAAACGTCGCTTTTAACACTCATATATAATAGTATATTCTGAAACAAGTTGCAGAATGAGCTCCTATTCCAACACGAATGCGAAGTTCGAAAACGAGCGACGAAGGAGCGAGTTTTCTATAGCATGAGTGTTGGAATTGCCTTCTGTAACGAGTATTAGACGGTATTTTCTCTATTTCAGTCAATTTTTGTGAAAACCTCTCGAAATTCAAATGAAAATTCAGATTAGTGACTTTTGTTTTGTATCTTGGCAGTTGGTGTGAAATACGAAATTTGACAGATCACGGAATTTGAATTGATTTGATTCGAAACTTGATTCAATCGGAAGTCAGTACTGACAATCATAAAACGAAAAATATAACTGAAAACAATGCTGTAATGAGTTTCATTACAGCACTACTTTTAGTACTGTAATGAACTCATTACGATACTGAAATAGAGAAATAACTATTATCTAATGAATAAAAAATCAATCTCTAAAGACCAAGGACTGTGCCTTTATCTCACGTCAACATTTGAGAATATTTAGTTTCTTCTGATTCTTCCTAAAGCTCAGTAGGAATGTTTGTGTCGTTTCATGGCAGTTTCTTCTACTTCAGTGTCATATTATGGAGTGACATGCAGCGTGTTTTGACCTAATTGCGACTCTTCAGGGAGGTCCAACTGTTTCTTTCATTTTCCCGATTATATAATTCAGCCACCGCGTGCGGAACCTCCGCTAACGAACCTCTCCAGTTGTTCGTGTAATCGTCAGCGTTTTCCAAGATTAAAAGGCGGAAATGAAAAGTAAACCGGTTAAATAAAGGAAAGGAATGAATGGGAAAAACGGAAAGCCGAGGAAATTTTCGTTCCTCCTCATTTTTGTCAGACCTAATGAGCGACTGAATAATTAAACTATCTGCGAAAACTCATTAACAACCAGGGGTATGTCTTCATCCAATACATACTTGTAATTAGTTGTTCTATAAACCGGACGGTAATTACGGTGCAGGGCCGGCTCTACGATAACCCCTTTCCCAACCAGAATGACCCGGGGAATATTGCACTAGACTACTTCACAAAAATATGCAGGGTGATTCTTGAAGAACATTTATTTTAATAATATATTCTTGAGGTCCAACGAAGCAGGTTTTTCCCATACCAGTCTTTTCGATTCAGTATAAATAAGAAGATATAGCAATTTTAAACTTGCATAAGGAGCTATCCGACCATAGAAGAGCCATTAAAGATTTTCCGAGCATTAATCTACTGCTTAAAGCTTTGAAGAGAAGAAGAAGAAATTCAAGTCTATTAATTTTATCGACTTGCGATCATTAAGATATGGAATAGGATCGTGAGAGTATCTGAATCGAGGCAATAAGGACTTGTGGAATATTTTTTAGGAAGCTGACTCGAATTTTTTGATAACTTCGTTTCAAGTTCTCTTCATCGTGAGAGTTTTAGATATTGATGAAAATGAAACAGACAATAACCAAACTAAACGATAGATTAGTGAAAAACTCTTGAATGCTATAAAAGGATTTGTCAGTTAACATTGATTCATGTTTCTTTAATTGGTGTTCAAAATCGGGTTGTTCTGATTTTGTAAAATTAATTATCCAGATAATTGAGTTGGAGATGGTAATGTAAAATAATCCATCGACATCATTCACAATCATAAAATGAATAAATTACCCGCCATGAAGCTAATATACTGAAAATTCAAATATTAAAATAATCTATAAACTCAGGGTGACATTATTCAACTAAAAACAGAGGTAATCTAGAGAAGTTCAAAATGAAGTTTTATGAAGTCAGACTTAGACTTTGAGACAGTTCCATCAATTCAAAATCAAACTCAACGTTTATAGTGATAGAGCAATCCAAATTGATTGCGAGAGCCTCGTTATTCCATCAGAAAAACAGAAGGTTGAATAATGAATCATTAGAGTAGACTGAGTTGTAATAAAAGTGAGATCAGGCCTTAGAGGAGATACATGCATTGAAAACTCAGTAGTCTAAGTCTGTTCTTCATTGAGATTATTTCAAGATGAGAATATAATGATCAAGAAATCAATATCTATAATTTATAACGTTGGTCTAAAAGTGCGTGCATTAATCAGTAGAAACGACATTAACAAGTGGCGAACTACAGGAGCTGTAGGATCAGTGTTCATCAGAAAAATAGAGGTAACAATTGAAAAATTGTGAGGATTATCACATGAGAATACAATGAATTAAAACCACTGATCCTATTGGTTTTGTAGAGCTGAAGGCTTGAGATCTTACTTGCTAAGTGGTTCAGATGAATGAACTTGAGAATTTCATGGTTTTAATGAGGAGATCATACCAGTTGAATGGTTTTACCAATATTAGAGGAGACCGCTAAAGGTGAAGCAGGGAATAAGGCTGCCAATCAGGTGCAATGTCTAAACTACTTGATCGTTGAAATATTCCAGAGAAGTTCACTTGGTTTTATTGAGAGAGAAAACTGATTCCATGATTCACCTTTGCGTTTGAGGATTTTTCATTCATCTGAAACTCGATACCAATAATTAGCAAGTGTTATGAGAAGTGAACAGTTGAGAAATGAGGTGAACTGATTAAAAGAGAATGAGACGAACATGAGAATATAATAAATCAGTACTTATTACGAAATAGAAAGACATGAGAATGTTCTTTCTTGGAGCAAGTAATCATTTACATGTGAGGAGTCTAGAGATATCTGAGAAAATCTATGAGAACTGCAAAAATATAACAAAATATATATCTTAGAGGATTCAAATACATTGGTTTAATGCAATAAAGATCTTATTAAGAAAAAGCGAGAGAGGATTACCAATATTTGTATAGATTTTCATGATCTGAAACGTGGATCATCATACTGAACAGCATGAAAATAACATGGAAAATGCAACAATTAATAATTCTGAGAATTTTTTTGAGGATAACTTACTCCAAAAAATGAACGAGATGAGCAGTTATTGAGCTAGGTGACATTTTGGAATTATGATTACAAGATTAACACAAGAGGAGGTCTATTCACAGGCAGAGCTGGATTATTAAAGAGGACGATTAATTGATTCAATTAATGAGCATGAGTTAATCTGTCAGCTGATTAATACATAGAGGTAGGTTAATTTGACGCGAGCAGTCAATCATCTGACCATAGAGCTGTACTTGCTGGAGTGGACGTAGCGCTGCGAGACGTAACCATAGGCGTAGATGCAGATGAGGTCAGAGGGGTGCAACGCTCAACTTTCAACAATTGGTTTTTATCAATTCCCTTGTAGTGCGTGGTTCATGATAAAATTTTCTTCCTGTGAAGGTAGGTGATTTCTTGTTTTATGGTTGGGAAAACATAAAGTTTCATCATATTTAGTATGGTTCTCATGCAATTCTGTACATGTTTCAAGGTTATTTGAATTCTGGTGGGCATAAATGACAACATACAATGTAAAAAGGTGAAAATGTCAAAAAATTTATCTTCTTTGAATATGGGATAGAATGAGTCTTAAGGTGTCAGGTTGAAAACGAGACGAAAAATAGAGACACTGTAGCAAAGCTGACTATATACAAATTGTTAAAATATCATAGACCGGTTTGAGAGAATACCTTAAGGTGTGATAGGCCTTGAATGCTCCAGTATTCCCGATATTTCACCAACCCTGTGATCAGGAGATTTTCTCAGCTCCCTCCCTGTCTCGGAAAAGCCTAATCTCATGTCCGGATTACTAGAAAAATCACAAGGACGGTCACAGTTGGCGAATTTCTCTTTATGCTTGCGAGCGAGCGGGATGAGATCTTCATCTAAGCGGGACCGACCGTCGGTGCGATGTTTGCTCTTCTTTCAACGTGCAAATGAGATTTTCATTGTTCCGCGAATGTCGAGCGTCCGGCAGCGGTCCCGCTTTTCTTTGATGCCATCTAGATAGTGTGGAAAGTGACTTTAGAATTACTGGCTAGTGGAATTGCGCGGTGCTTTGACGGGGAAGATATGTACAAGCTGCGAAGAGGGTTTTTAAGAAAAAAATAAAACGGTAAACAAAAAAATTCTTTACCTTTACGGAGGCCACACCGAAAACATTTTTGAAACATAGATGAATTCAAAATAGTTCTCATCGAAATGAATACCTGAGCCAGGGAATTGAAAATGGTATTCATTTCGATGATTACTATTTTGAATTCATCTATGTTTCAGAAATGCGAAGGGGGTGTTTGGATCTTGGTTTGCCATAGAATGCGTTACAAGTTTCAGATCCGTTTGCACCATCGTTCCTTAAATATTTCAGTGACGTTTCGATCCTTAAACCTAACCTCAAATTCGAGGATGGGATTATAACCTAAAATAATTTATCAAACTGACTTACATTTATTGTTTTCTATGAAATTATAGCAAAAATTTGAAATTTCAACTAGCATGAAATCGTCAAAATGACAGTAAAGCTAGGTTAAGGAAATGACAACTATCATCTGTATCCGGCCAACCAATGAAAAGGCTTTATTGAACTAGGGTGAAGTTGAACAACATGAAAAACTGAAATATCACTAGATCGAACAAATTTAACGGTCCCTACGTAGATAATGAAATATTGTTCTATATTCTAAGGTCCCTTACTTAAGTCTATTTCGAATGGCTGTTTTGGTTGGTTAACGGTTGACCGCTCGGTTCATAAATGACAACGTCAAACGAAACGCGCTTTCGAGTACGGCTCAAGTTTCGGCAAAACAGCTGATTCGAGACGTCTCTAATTTGTCATTCGAATGAACCAACCAAGAACCAAAGTCAATCGAAATCGCCTCTTACAATTGCATTTGAGTGACAGTCGTGCAAATGTCAATATGTAACTTTAAAGAACGATTGTGCAAACGGATCTACGGTTATATTGAAAACCTTCGATATCATTTGAAGACTATGAGAACCTCATTCTGCTCATTGACACTAAAGTGATACTGTTCTCTCTGCATGGGACCACAAGAGATGGAATTCTTCAATATGCTTTTCTACAATGAGATTATTCTCAACCTTTACTGAATTATTTTCATCAAATGAATTGAAAAGATTTAAACAAAACAGACAATATAAACTTGAAAGTAAAAACTTTCTCTCGTTTTCACCACTCAAAGAGGTAGTTAGGACCTACCCACTAAATCTAAATCTACAATCAACGCATATCTGTGAGCAACAAACAATGATTAAAATATTTTTGGAGATACCCTAGGTGAAAAGAAATAGAATATATTAAAAAAACTTAAAAGTCAATCAAATTATTACGAAAATTTTTTTCATCTGTCAAATTTGACATTTCAACAATGAAGTTGAAACTGAAGAAACACTGAACTAGTTGCTCTCATTGTTTCTCATTTTCTATATCTTTTCCTCGTGGAACTCTTTATCGAGTTGTAAATAAGGTTTCCTCTATTTCAGTATCTTAATGAGTTCATTACAGTACTAAAAGTAGTGCTGTAATGAAACTCATCACAGCATTGTTTTCAGTTATATTTTTCGTTTTATGGTTGTCAGTACTGACCTCCGATCGAATCAAGTTTCGAATCAAATCAATTCAAATTTCGTGATCTGTCAAATTTCGTAAGTCACACCAACTGCCAAGAGACAATACAAAAGTCACTAATCTGAATTTTCATTTTAATTTCGAGAGTATTTCACAAAAATTGACTGAAATAGAGAAAATACCGTCTAATACTCGTTGCAGAAGGCAATTCCAACACTCATGCATTCGTGTTGGAATAGGAGCTCATTCTGCAACTCGTTTGAGAATATACTATTATTGAACTGACATTTCCACGTCCCGTTATTTTCGTTAGCTGATTTTCGTTTACCCCAACCTTGGCTTAAGGCAGTTGCTCACCATTCGGTGAGAATGGTTTGTAATTTTGAACTTTTCGCTATCGAGACCTTTTGGAAAGACAGCTTTGTCCATTTTGTGATCTTGTTTCTGCCAACTGGGATGTTCTTGAACCATATACCATTATTTCGCCATTCTCGATTCGGTGTAAGAAACAGACGGTTCGTCCTCACGTTAGATCCTCGTTTTGACGAAATTTTTTTTGTATAATCTTGAGGAAAAAAGCTTTGTTCAATAAATTAAATAAAAAAACGGTTAATTTGACCTACCTAACAGGGCAGATGTCTTCATTGGTAGTGTTCCTGATTGACCATTTACTGTCTGTTAATCTGCGGCCTCCTCCTTGGCAGGTTTTTGAAAACACTGGATTATAATCAATTTTATTTGTGCTTGTTCCATCATTAAACTTTTCTTCTTGAAAGAAATACGTCAAACAGTTGGCTGCCTCACCTTCTCGAAACGCTAGCTCATAAGATATGAGACGAAAAAAATTTTTCCTACAGACCATCCGGCTTGTTTTCGTCGTAAAGCTTCAAAATTTGCAGCAATTCTTTGTAAGTGAAACACATGAAAATTTACTGACTTGATTAACTAATTCCGAAAAATCCAAAATGAACTAGAACTTAAAAAATAAGATGTGAGATGAGATGACATTTCAAGACCTTTGGACTCAAACTCTCTGAAACATTTAAAATTGAAAACTTCTGACCTGATTACCTTTGTAAAAATAATCCTAGTTCTCTGAAATAACGCTCCCGAAACGTTTCACTCATGTTTGACAAGAGACACCTTAATTTCCGATCACGCTTCCCAACTCGAAAATGAAAATTAATAATAAAAGAATTCCATTTTCCGAGAAAACCCTACTACTTCTGTTTTTTCACTCCGCCAATCAAAAAAATAAGACTCAAACCGTCGCCCGTTTGACGATCTAACTTCGAAGTACCGTTTTCATACCTTTTCCGAGAAATCTGCAGGACTAATCCGTACCGTTATCTTCAGATCTACTGAATGCCTCCTTAGGAATCGAATTAACTTTTCACCTTCTGTGGGTGGTCTTTCATAAATTAAATTTTGGCATTACCAATAAGATTTTTTGAAATCCTTTTTCTCCTTTCATACTAGGCGTGTCTAACCAAATATACAATTTTGCATTTCAGCGCAGATTTTCGTCCCATGGTTTTTTCTACTGAAATGTCAAATCGAAGTCTCATTCATGGGACTATTTATACCAACTGATGAAAAGTTTGGAAATATTTTGTTTTAATATGGGACGACAGGAAAGTACGCGTTTATCTCCAGACATCAGGTATTTAAAATATTGTCACTGAGGTTCGGATATCAGTTTTTCTGGTAATCCCCTTCGCAACATTGTATTTACTTTTCATTCTTCAACGAGTTAATTGAGAAATTATCAATTCCTATGTTTTCCACACAGAGTCTGGGAGAGAAAACCCTAAAAAAGACCTCCCATAAAATGTTTCAATAGATACTTCTTTTACCCCATATATTTACATATATTTGGAAAATATATGTAAGAGTCGACTCATCCTGTATAAAATACGCAGATTCAGGGCCCTCTTTCGCCTAGGGCACTTTGGGCAAGTGCCCAGGGCCCCGCGATGGATAGGGGCCCCGCTCAGATCAATTGTTCCGAACCGAATGGATCGAAGATTTCCCAATGACAATTGGAAATTCCCCATTTCATAGAAAATTTGCCTATATTATTATAGAACTGATTTTTTCGCGAAGATCTAAACGGTTCCTTCTTTCAAGATTCCCTTTCGCGAACTAAAATTATGTTCAGCTACAAAAGCGGAAATGATCATTCACAATAATTCCAAATGGATTGGAATTCCCAGTCTTTTATCAACAAGTTCTGGTTGTAATTTTTATGATCCTTGCTCATACTGGCATACACTAGATAAGGATTATTAGCTTGTGTTATTTGTTGGGGTGGTTAGCCATAAAACATCTGTTCGAATCAGGTTGTTGATCACATTCTTGTATTCATTGGGAAGCTTCCAAGAAAATCACCATTTATCTACATAATTTCAGACAGCCTTACAAGACAAGAAATCAGTGGCGTATCAGAGGGCCACGCAGAACTCGCGGTGCGGGGAGGTTCGGCACCAAAGGGGCCCCCTAAGCCAAACTGAAAGTATCAAATGACGCCCCAATAATTTTATTCTATTTAACTTGCCGGTTCGCGAGATTTTTTCCATGATATAATGAACAAAACTCATACAAAAAAGGTACAATTATCATTCCTGGCAAACACTTTTGAGATTACTCAGTTTTGGACAAGAAGTGGCCAGAAGCTTGGTTATCGACAAGTTGATTGATATGTTTGCACACTGTCAAGCTTTTCGGGACTCTCCTTAAACGTGTCGCAAACACTTTTGAGATTACTCAGCTTTGGACAAGAAGTGGCCAGAAGCTTGGTTATCGACAAGTTGATTGATATGTTTGCACAAAAAAAGGTGAATGCAATTTTGTTATGAGAATGTTTTCAAATTCTACACCATTTCCAAGTGTAATTCAGAAACAGTCAAGTGTATTTCAGATAAGTCACTTTAATTTCAGAAAGCGTCAATTGAATTTCAGATTAGTCAATTGAATTTCAGAAAACCTCAAATCTATTTTGGATCACTCAATTGAATTTCATTTGATATTTTCTGAAATTCGATTGACAAATCTGAATAACATTTCATGTTTTCTGAAATACAATTGACTAATCTGGAATACAAGTGATGTTTTCTGAATGTCAATTGACGATTTCTGAATAACAATTGGAAATGGTTTAGTTTAAAGTTACTTTCATATCAGAATTTACATTATTTTGTTCAGAAATTTTTGTTTTTCAATATATACATTATTTTTAAAATTTTTTTTTATTATTTCCCTCTGAAAAACTTCAGGGAAATTTTATCATGGATAATAGATCTATAGAGGGGGCCCCCAATGGGCGGAGTCCAAATTTTGGGCCACGCCAGTACAAGAAATTTCAGGGGATTTCAGGCAAAAAAATCCCTTCTTCCTTTGGAATACTGAAATTCCGAAAATCAGCAAAAATCCCTCGAGTTTATAATTAAATTATACTACGGCATTAGCATACCGTGTGTCTATGTGTATCGTGAATAAACGGTAGGGAATTTCCCTGTATTTGTATGTGGTATTGTGGTTAGGGCCCCATTATTCTAATGTGCCCAGGGCCTCCAAGAGGTTAAAGACGGCCCTGCGCAGATTACACATAAATGATACGATAAACTTGACAATGACACATGTTGTTTACAGAGGAAGATATCAAGGTGAGACTACAGAATACATATGAATATTACTGAAATCTGGTACCATTATGATGGATCTGGTCAGTGTTGGATTTACCAGAAGGCTGAGTTGGCTGGAGCCTAGGGCGGCAAATTTCAAGGGGCGGCAAATTTGGTTCATGAATATTTTATTTCGACTGAATAATGAAAAAAATCATTATGCATTCACATAATACGAATTTCAGAAATTAAAGATAAATCTCCCTTTTCACTTTGATCGACAGTGCACAAGGAATGCCCCGCATTTTTTTTTCTTGGTGAATATAAGGAAACATTTCAAGGAGGTATTCATTGGGCTCTTTTTGCTCCTTCAGAACCTTCTTACCTATTTCAAATATTTGTCTATCAAAATTGGTTCAGCAACAAAGGGTTCTTAAAACTCCAACTGTATATTTTTAAAAACAACAAATACTTGCTACAGAAAGCGACTCTCAGACTCCCCGTCACTTTTAAAGTTAAATGCCAAAAATTTCAGAACCCCTCCGAAATAAATTCCTGCCAAAAATTAGAAGAGAAGAGCAAGAAAAAATGATCCGAAAAACAGTTAATATTGACAGTTTTTTTTTAACAGTGAAAATAAAAGCAGTGATTTGAGCTCGGAAGCTTCAAACATATGACCTGACACAACACAATCTGAAGAAGGTGAGACCAATATATACTATGATGTCTCACAATAATCGTTGCCCATTAAATATCCTGATTATGACAGATCTTCATATTTTTTATAAAGAGGCGAAAGCTATCTTTCGTCTGAAAGAATTTCAATTAAACCAATTTTTGGATCATTGAAAAGTTTTTCGAAATTCCTACGAGAACAGAATTTAGAAAATATTCATCCAAACTTGGATATAGTACTACGTATGGCTTTTTGTAGACCAGCGACCAATTGTTCAGGTGATCAAAGCTTCCGTTGCTTGAAGAGAGTGAATAATTACCCACGAACGACTTTAAGTCAAGAAAAACTAAAAGCTTTAGCTCTGAGGTGCAGAGAGTCAGATAATGAACAAAATTTTGAAAGACAATATTATAAATGATTTTGCGTATACGAAGTCTCGCAAAAAAGTATTGTAATGTTTTCATGATGTAACTAATATAACAATAATGAACAATCAAAACAAGATATATTTATTGTATTGTTTTCGAAATGCGAGTGTAATAAAAAAATATTTATCAACGTTCGTCAAATGTATATTTGTCATGTAAGACTATCCTATTTCAAAAGAAGTACATGATTGAGATATTTTTTCTTGAAATGATGTTTTTTGATCATTCTTTGCTGTAAAAATAAAAAGTTGATGTTACAAGGATGATGCAGGACAAATCATGAAGTTAGAATTTTATTGATAAAAAATTGATATGATTGGGGGCTAAGGGCTAAGATATCAAAATTTAGAGGCGGCAAAAATTGAATTGCCTATGGGCGGCAAATCTGTAAATCCGCCATTGGATCTGGTACCAGTTAAGAGTTAAGTCATGTGATATCTTCATTGTCTTCTTTCTCTCCACCATTCTATCTGGATGCGTTTTCGTGTCTGCACCACAGATGCCGAGCATTTGTAAAAAACCACACCGAACACAGAGCCGGAAAACCCATCTCTCATGAGTTAGGAACAACTGCGAACCCTTCCTTTAATCGCTAATCCGCACAAAGATACTTGGACTTAGACTCCATATTTCAGGACGCAATGAAATCCCATTTCTCCCCCATTAAAAATTCACATCTTCGCAAACAGCCGGACAGATTTATTCGCCGTTTTGTTCGCGAATTCGGATGATAAATCAGGGAAAGAATCTAACCGGGCGACGTTGGAAGAATTTACGAGTTAGCCAAGTTTTGCACTTATTCAAGGATGAGACAACCGCGTTAAGAGCCCAAGATTTCCCTCAAACCCTTCCCGGTGATAGATGGCAGGGTGGACTTGATGCTAATGAGGGTAGAAATATGGGAGTAAGGACGTTAAGGTGGATGACGGATTGTTTTCTGGGGAAAACCTCTCAAGGAAATGAAAGGGTTTATTCTCACAACATCAATATACAGATTTTGTGTTTAGTTTTCTTTCGCAAAATGGAGAAGATGATTTTTCGTCCTTAAGTTGAATGTCTTCGGGATTCAGAGAATATTTTAGTGCTATTTGCGCCAGTCCCGGTTTGAGGTCCTTTCGAGCATTGATCGCAGATCTGCGGGCCCCCTAGCGGATTTATTGAATTTGCTCACAATTTCAAGAATGCAACGAAATTTTGAAGCTTAATTTTCAAAAGACATAAAATAATGGAAGTGAAAAGAAAAAAGTACTCATTCCTATGAAGTATGGAAGAGTCATTCTTAAATATTCGGTACATTTTCAACCGTCCTTAAATAATTCAAACAAAAAACTACTCAAAAAGATTACAGTACAAACAAAGAATCACTGAAGAGTAAACAAATAATTGAGTTTTTACCACATAAAAAGCTATTCAGGACTGTAATGATTCCCTTATTTTGAAATATCGTATAGATAGGGTTGGGATAAAGTATGGAACCGAGTTAATATCTTTTGAATGAAAAGGGCCATATTGACACAATTCGTCATGAGATCCCACAATATAACCGATCATCATTATTTTTTCAATACTACCTCTTTCACTTAAATGAAGCATGCTTCATTGTACCTGCAATTGAATTCATGTAAATTCGAATTTGACACTTTGGCAACAGTAAATGTTAGATCGTACGTGTTTATAACTTACTATGCATACACACAACATCAATTTGTTTATCTGGTTTTTTTACACTAATGCAAAAAAATCAAAAGAAGTTGATTAACCTACGAAAATTCCCTGTGTATACACAGATTTTTTTCACTAAACCAAGTTTATAAAAATTCGAAATCCCAAGCTCTTATCTGCAAAGGTATACACGAGGTGCCATATAAATTGAAAAATTTGAGGGTGTTTCCGGTTCAACCGGAAATATATTATCAACAAAAAACTGTACAACAGATGCATTTTGCGGCATTACACTTACTTGCAAAATTTCATAAATATTATCCCTTTCTTTCAAAAGATATTTACTCTTTCCCAACCCTGTATAGAATGTAATTTTGAAATGACCAACTAACTCTTTTCTCATGGGTAGGTTCAATCAAAAATTCGAATAATTTCAAATTAAACAACAAATTCACTAATTCATATTCTCTCAAAATAAACGAAACCAATCAATCCTCACTAACTCTACCTAGAAATAGTCCTATTCTTCAATTATACCTAACTTTTTAAAGAATTGACTCACACTATATTCTACATACATAGCCCATGTCCATAACACAATTTGAGGTTGAGTTATCTTGTTCATGTTTTTTTCTTCGTTCCTCAATCTAAATGGTTGGTGATTACACTGATACACTTCGGGAATTTTGAATCTTAATGCACATATAAATTTTTGATTCTTCACATCAGTAGACCTTTCATAAAACTTATTTTGTACATTTAGAAACCATAACAGTATCTACTAACTCTAAATCTAAATCAACTTATAAACAACAATGAGAATTTTTTTTTAAGCTCTCCTAAGTAAAATGAAATGAAAAATATTAGACTATTGCAAAGTCAATCAACTTGTGACGATAATATAATGTTATTTTTCTGAAACTTTTTTAAGGGTTTTCTCTTAGTCTTCAGGACGAAAATCAATTAGAAAACAATCTTAAATAATAGAAGAAAGGTCCTTGTATAAAATGTGTGCACTAATTTGTCAGAGGCCAAATCCTTTCGAAAAATAGTTACCTAACAATGAAAAAAGAAACAATACTTCAAGCTTTCAAGCTTTGTAAGGTTTCGGAGACTGTATCAGACTCAATCGTCTGACAAATTCTCACAATTATTGTTATTTTTGACGTCAGTCAACTGAGTATGTAGGTACATACCCTGAATTGCAGCAACGTCCATTAAAATTTAATGCTCCCTTAATTCTCCTTCAAACGGAGTATATGATTTTTGGACTCGCCTATAGGGTAGCTCTAGCTCAGGTTACCGTATGTTCATTTACACCCTGTATATTGGTTAAGTTTTCAATTTTTGACGATAATGCACAACTCCATCTTACAAGAATACTCGATGAATCTCTGGAAATAGATGGTATTCTGGACTTCGCGCAGCCCCTCGGTACGCCAGACCTACATTCCATTGAACAACACTTGCAATTAGCTACAAAGAGCTTTGGATTCTCATCAATCACCTCCACATCAACTTCAGAAACCTTAAATTTGAATGAAGGTGTCTCTCAATCCCCTTTTCCCATTTAAGATTTTATGGTTCAGAGAGTTCATACAAATTGATTGAAACAAACCGCATTATCTCCTACTAGCCAAAGTTTGTTCCTTTTTGCATTTCCTCTATTTTTTTCATTGGATGCCGAGATATCATAACTTTTAAAAACTCCTAATACCTTCTCATGTTTTGTTTTTTGATGTCATTCTCAAATAGTATATTTTACCTTTTTTTATCTTTTTCGTATTTCTGTGATCACACGTGCTCGACATTTTGTCCATGTGCAATAATAATACCTCGATTAACCCTCAAACAAGTTCAATTTTTTTCCAACAGTATCAAATCAGGCTAACAATGATCAACGACTACCACTCGAGACGAAAAAACAAACAGAAACCATTCATTCGAGCGGTCTAGAGCCGACACTACCGCATAAAGATATCATAAAAATAATCCGCCCATATGTTGATCCCCCTTTGTTTTTACCCCTAGTGTATATGGGCTCTCGAGTCTCTAGTGGCGTATTTGTCGATTTTTCTCCTAGGTCCCCGCTCTTGAACGCCTAATCTTCGGTGGCAATTGTTTACTCGCGTAATCGAGAACCGAGGGGAGCGGGTCGGCGTTCTTTCCACCAAGGTTCCGAACAGTTTCGTACGAAATGGTATGGAGGGAAGAATAGGAAAAATATGATGATTTTCATGAAGAATGCGTTGGTTATTCATGTCTAGTTTTTCTTGCTATAGTTTATTTCTTCTTTGATGAATCAAATGAACAGAAACAAACAAAAATCGAAGTCTTCAACTCGACTTATTGTTACTTATATATCTTGATTGATCGGAATCAGCGGATGTATTTGGTATACGGTTTGTTTATCGAAATATAAAGAGTGTACTTTTGAAAACGAATCAGATGAGAGAACAGAAAGGATGATATCATTTAAAAAAATGCCGTCAAACAAAAAACGACATTTTTGTTTCGAAGGGGACGTCCTCCTACTGTTTACTTCCTAATTTCGATGTCTATTTCTCATTATTGATAAATATTTATTTTCTTATTGAATGTTGACATGTTCTGAAACTGTTATATGTAGATTTTTTTTTTAATAAAAACTCCCACATTGCCAATATTAAAAGTTTACGATGTTATTCTTTATGGGTGAGGGTGTAGGACTGCTAATGTTACTGAGTATACTCACCTACTTTCTTAGTGCTTTGTTGAAATTTTTCTGGGTTCATGTGACATTTCCTAGGGATAGGTACAATATTTCTGTCACCTCAACTTCAAATGCCTAGCCCACTCTTTTTCTTTGTGCACCATTATCTCACTGTGTTTTCTGTCTCGAAAATACTGTATGAATATTCTGTGATAACTGTTAACCGAAATTATGTTTTTCGTTTGTCCAAAAAGTAGATACTGTTATGGACTTGTTCTCCTTGTATCCCGTATTTCTGAATTAATAAATAAAATAAAAATAAAATAAACGGTATATGGATTTGATTCTGAAAATAATATCAATTCAGTCTTAGGATCATGTGATTTTTTTTTGTCTAAAAGCAGGGCTATAGAGGCTCTGACTCTTGGCAATCTTCCAATAGTTATTTGATTTTTTTCCATTTCATGGGGTGCTGGATATTTCCATGTATATTTGTGTATATTAATTCGTTTGTTATTGTATTATTGTATAAACGACATAGGAGCCGTTATCAAATTCTGCTCATTTCTGCTATTCGCGGATGATCTTAAAATTTTTCGTGTCATCAGAAGCCTCCACGATTGCGTTTTGATGCAGAGGGATCTTGAAAGCATTGCGATATGGTGTGAACAAAATGAGATGGAACTCAGTGTGCAAAAGTGTAAAACGATGAGGTTTTTCAGAAACAAAACTCCTATTTCCTTCGAGTATTCACTAAATAAACTTCCCTTGCAATCGGTTACAATCATTAAAGATCTTGGTATTCTACTCGATGTTGGTTTGAGTTTTATAGATCACATTGAAAGTATATCATCGAGGGCTTTGAAGATGCTTGGATTCTTAAAAAGGAATATGCATCATTTTGGTGTTCCTGCCATAAAAACTATATACATAGCTCATGTTCGAAGTAACTAGAATACTCGAGCGTCGTTTGGTCACCTTATTACAGTGTACATAAGCGAACCATTGAGAGGGTACAGAACAAATTTATAAAATGGATAGGGTACAGATGGGGATTTAATCATGAAACGATCCAATATGATCTTATTCGGAACGAGCTCTCTATTGCTCCTCTAGAAAATAGACGTCATAATTTCGACATAATGATGATATTCAAAATTATCAAGAACTTTGTCGATTGTCCCTATCTGTTGGAATATATTGGACTAAATGTTCCTCAAAGAAATTTAAGAACAGGAGAAACGTTCACTATAAAGTTTCACAGGACTAATTTCGGAATGAACAATCCTATGGAAAGAGCATTACGGGCGGCAAATTCGGTGGAAGTGGACCTTTTTCATATGTCTATTTTCCAATTGAAACGTTTTATTGAGAGGAATATTGAATTGGTTGTATAATGTTATGATAATTTAACCATTTTGTTTTTTTTTTGTTTTGGAATTGTTGTTATTTTTATTCTTGTTATATATCGTGAAATGGCAAAGCCGTTAATAATTAAATAAATAAATAAATTATTTACGTATTGAAGAGTTTTTTCGTTCACAACCCACAAAATAATTAATGGAGGTTTCTATTTTGAATCACCAGATCTGTATGTTACCCTTTTATATTCAGAGTTTCCAAACACTGGTAAAACAGTGGTAAAACTCATCAAAATAGATCATTTCAACGTATGTTGCTCCAACAAAATATTCAATATGAAAAAAAAAAAGAAATCCCAGGCCTAAATATCTTAGTTCTTCTCTGAAGTGGATCTATCTGTTCATTAGAACTGTTATGAATCAACCAACAATTAAAAGACCTACTCGTCTTTTTTGCGATCTGTTCTACTCACTAGAATTTTTAGAAAATGTATTTTATGATGTTTCAACTTTTATTAGGCCATTTTTACTGAGAGTTCGAAATAACTAGAGCAAATTTGCTTATGTAAAGGTCGTGTGATAAGAAAATAGGAAAGTTCACAACCCCACCGATAAAATTGATCCAAATTGTTCAGAGAAAATGGTCGAAATGATCGCAGAGTGTAAAAAAAAACATTTCCTTGAAAACATCCTGTATAATCATGAATAAACATCATTTCATGCCAGTGAAATATTCTTCCTTTCAGGAAGGAGATGAACGGTGGTGGAATAGTCGGTTTCCCCTTATCAACCCTCTAAATCTCTTTGGACAGCCCCTCTATAAACTTGTATTTGCACACATCGCTACAACTATATCATAATGGTAATGTACCAACATTAGTTCATGAATAAACGAAGCACTTAGTGTTATTGAACTATCATTAATTCGTCTTTACGAAGGATCAATTTGTCAACGACGTTTATATCACACAATATTCCACTGTGTATCACATGTTATCGGAACGCATCTACCTTGATTGTATACAATATTTCGTCTGATTCTGTATCAAATCCGTTCTGTTCTTCTCTCGTGCGAGAATATCTAAGTTTAGCATAGTTTTCATGTTAATATTTACTCGTTGTATGTTTTAAGAATTGTCATTTTCATTTTGTTGCTTGAATTAAGTGAAGGAGCATTCTTTTAGTGGAACACTAATATGAAATATGAAATGATATTTCATATTGCCCTTAGGAAATATAGGTGTGTTGGGGCGATAATGCTCAATATGGTTCCAATGAGAAAAAAACAAATATAATCATTTTTCTTTAATGTATTGATATTGTACAAATTGTAAGAAAGACCGTATTATCGCCACTAAACATAAAGGCTATAGAGCAAAACACAACCTGGGAAAAATACCTTTAAGTACACTAATTGATTTGTTCATGGATGCATTTCCAACAAATCTAGGAGTCCTGGATCCCATTTTCATTGATTTTGTGGTAAAAATCAAAATGTTTACGTTACCAACAAACTAGAGATTGTAGAGGAGATTAATAGACGTAATTAAATCCTGGGACCATGTTTTGGTAAGCATATTGGGATATGCTCCTACTTCTTTGGCTCACACCATTTCCGACCAGAAGATTATAGAATGGAAACAGGCAAGAGTGGAAACTGATGTCAATTGAAGGCAATGCTTCATGTTTTGAAATAATTTCAGAGGCTCTCACTATGAGAACATTTCTGTGACTGGGAAAGAAAGCTGTACGAAGGTACCTACCAAAAAAAGCAGTTCAAATCAAGACATTTCAATTTGAAACTTGTACAAGAGAAGTTTTGTGAATTTGTGAGGGAGGACTAGCATTTATCAGATATAAAATATTTGGATAATATTGTTTATAAGTTCATAAATCTGATCAGCCCTTGAGAACTTTTTGTTCAGATCGTTATTGTACGATAAATTTCATTTTTATCAAAATGAATTAATTTGAGTTTACTGGATCTTTTGGAATGTGTAGAAGTCCCAACAATTCAAGGAGCCTACTTGAAAATGAAAGAGTGCTCAATGCAGGACAAATGATAATGTGCAATAAAACTAGAGACGTTGGTTTAAGTAATTCTCCCTTTTGTTGCAGAATTGAACTTATGTTCAGCAACGATCAAATCTATATGTGAAATTTCATCAAAATTCCGATGATTGGCAATTTCGAACAATATAATACATACAGGGTGTACCAAGTTCGACGGCCTATTAGGCGTTTCTGCAGAACTGGACCTATTTGAAATATGAAAATTGGGATTATGTTATTGAGTGACATTATCTACCGAGCTAAAATACTTTTGAAGCCTGACCACTTTCAGTTTGCAGGGAGTGGAAAAAAATTTCAAAAATTATTTTTTTCTGTTTTTTTGTTTTTGAATTTGATAGAGTATGCGATTCTGAATACCTTCGTACTCAAATCGTTGCATTCGTCCAAATATTTTCCAACATATCAAAAAAAAAAACCTGAAGAAAAAAGGAGATCAGAGTATTAGGTATTATGTTTGTTATTTCTAATCTAGATATCTTAAGCACAAACCGTTTTCACGTTTTTGTAGTCAAAGACAGTGGAAATATTGTACATTTTTAGAATTTTGAAAAACTAGTTCCAAATGTTGGTTCAAAAAAATGGGATCAAGATTGGCCAATAACTTTCGTTTTTCAAATAAGAACCCTATTTTTTATGATTGCGTTGGATTCTTCGAAGAAAAATAATGATAATGTTCTAACATGTTCATGCTCCTGAAATTAATGATTCTTGAGTTATTTAGGATTTCCTGTTTTTTTTAGTCGTACTTAGCATCAAATTCATGAAATCACTAGTAGAATAATTCATCTTCTATGACCAAGGTCATTGTTGATATGAAACAGATTCTCTGAATTTGACGCTATACGACATGAAATCAGGAAATCCTGAATATCTCAGGAATTATTTATTTTAGGAGCATTAACATGTGGAAACATTATCATCAGTTTTTCAAAATTTTAAAAATGAACAATATTTCCACTGTCTTCGACTACAAAAATGTGGAACCGGTTTGTGTTTAAGATATCTAGATTAGAAATAACAAACATAATACCGAATACTCTTATACCCCTTTTTGCTTCAGTTTTTTCTCGATATTTTGGAAAGTATTATGACGAATGCAACGATTTGAATACGAATGTATTCACAATTAAATACTCTATCGAATTCGTAAATAAAAAAATTGAAAAAATTTTTTTTTCATTTTTTTTTTCATTCCCTGTATAAATGAAAGTGGTCGGGCTTCAAGAACATTTTAGCTCGGTAGATAATGTCAAACAATATCATAATCCCAATTTTCAGATTTCAAATAGGTCCAGTTCTCCAGAAACGCCTAATAGGCCATCGAAATTGGTACACCCTGTATATTGATGGTATATATTGAATAAAAATAGCTTGAGAGTATTTTTGTTCATTTAGCATCGTAATACAAGGGAAAAGGCGCAATAAATCAATAGATAAGTTGAATAATTTTATATTATATATAACTGCAGCTTAAAAAACAAGTGGGATGCAATAAATGAATAACACATAAAAATCTAGTGACAAATGAATTCTTCAACACAATTAATCGATGATAACATGTCCTGCATACATTCCGCTCTTTGGATGCATTTTTATACCAAATTAATCTCTTATTTTCTGTAGCTTTTATTAAATGAATATATTTTTCATACAGATGTTTAATTATATTACAATCATGCATTTTTTCATGATCTTCTCTTACTTTTCATGAAATATGGATAATGACTTATGTGTTGTGTTTTTTACATTACTTTGTTATGAAAACCAAAAAGAAAAACAGCAGAGACAAAACTTAACAATCAATTTTACCTTCACAAGACTTGACAAGATATTTTGTAGTAAGTACAACCTTGTACAGTACAGTAGCAGAACTAAAATATGCTTTCAAATTCCAGACAATCTTGCTTTGCATGTGTATATAATCTTGTCAACCTTCACATCATCATTCATAAGATATCGTTTCCTCAATTTGATATGGTGGTCCTTGTAGAATTCCAATGTTTGGAAATAATTTTTTCCGACATAGCCTCAAATGATTACAGTACAACACCTGCTACCCTCTACATAATATCATCTGTGGGGTGTTGCATGTAAATATTGAGAAACATTTGGTAAACATTTTGCCAGAAAAACATTCAAAATTGAATTGTGTTCACCTCAATATTTTACCTAAAATATAACGAAAAAACGAAAAGGACAATATTTCTTATACTTACACACACTATATAACCCAGAGGATCCACAATCAAGCAAACAACTTCGATTATTGATAGTCAATTAACATTAAGAAAAAAAAATCCCATAAATACGAGTAGAAAGCTAATGTGCACACAAAACTATACTCGTTTCGGCGAATGCAGCGCCAGTATCGGTAAATATTTTGTCCAATATTCAAGTGAGCAGAAGAAAACCCTTTAGACGAACGGCACATCCAAGAAACATATAAAAGGTGACGTGGAACATGAACCATGAAGAACATTCGATAAAATTACAACATTCTGTTTCAAATGGGAATACACGAATCAGATAAATGTATTTCGAGCAACTTCGTTAAGGAAGGATTGAAGAAACATCGAATATTATATCCTATTTGGCATAAAGTTACAATATATGGTTTCAATTGGAAAAAAACTATTGATTACAACAAATGTAAATACATTAACCTCGGTTGTCCATTAGATGTATTCATGTAATGATGACAACCTCGGCTCAGTCTCACTATATGGTAAGAACCGAATTATAATTTGAAAAGGAGCGAAAAGTCGAGCAACCCAAAATGCTATATGAAATTGAAAAAACATGTCTAAACAACTTCAATATAAATCATTCTGTCCATTTCCTCGGCCGCTAAGGGCATGATTCGTTAAAATATCGAATCTACGACGGGAACACAAATTTTATGAAGTCCATCTTTATGGATCTGAATAATATCGCTGCTTGAATGGAAGAAGCCAGTCACTCGACGAATTATGCAAATGTGGTGCGCTCCATCCGATTCTTTCGGTGAAAGATGGATGTCCGATCCTTTGAAAATTGGCAAAAGGTCCGGTTCGACCTTGGGGAGGACTCCACATAGGCTGTTGGATTGTATTGGGGCGCCTGGCGTCTGCGGTCATCGAAGATATAATATATCATCATCAGGTGACTGATGCTGTGGTTCAATCTCGTTCATTAGAGGCAAAATGGTGGTTTCCAGAATACCAGTGACAACCGCTACAAATAGGCAAGGCTTTCCCTTATTTTTCCAAACTATATTCAATTCCAGATATTCAAGTTTAACTATATTAGTTCAAGCTTGATCAATAGACTCTCTACTTCTGAATATTTCCACCTAAATATTTTATGATATTCTTTCAAACAGTAAATGCAACTGAGAACATCTTGCATTTGGAAGGATGCCTTGAAGAATACAGCAGACCCAATTCCTTTCTTCCATTATGAAACAAATTTGAGCTTACAGAGAACACAAATTGAAGCGCATTAATGCAAAACTAGACATTTGATGTGTAAGCCGTTTCGATTAAAACGAGAAAAACCTGCCAAAATCATAGTTTTGAAGTAACAAACTTCCAGTTTTGACCAAAATATGCAGAATGGTGATAAGAATTATTATTGCATCACGCATAAAAATGAAGCCTGTCAGTATAAAGATATTTTGCTAAACAAAATAGACATCGCTGGTTTTGCAGCTGATATTAGCAAATATCTGCTTTTGCATCTGAAATTTTCTGTCGTAATAAAGTTGAAAAAAGTTTTCTGAAATTCTAAGTTATATAAACAGTGGCGTAGCGAGCTTAATTCGCGCCCGGGGCACAAAATCTTTTTAGCACCCCCCTTCTAAATTCATAATGGCATATAATATTATATGTGAAAAACACTCGCAAATTACCGAATTAATGAAGTAAGATAAATAACAAGTCATAGTCTCAAGCAAGACTTTAAGTTTTGGACAAAAAAAAGGAGTGAAGAAAACAAGAATAGATATAGAAGATATACTTCATTCGTTCATTCGTTATATATACTCATGAAGAAATATTGATAGAACCGCAGTTTTCAAACTTCAAAAAAGTTAATATTCATTATCTTCAAGGAGATAAAAATTTAATAATAATTAGAATATACGAGTAGTACATATTAATATATCTTGCTTTTGATGAATCAAATTCATCAATAATGTCATCAAAGTTCATCTTTTCAAAATTTTCTCTTTCCACACTTAAAAATGCCAAGTCACTTAGGCTATCTCGTCCCTTCGTTGATCGTAGATATGTCAGAAGTAATTTTAATTGATCGTTGCAGCTAGCAATTGAAGCTGAGAGAGTAGGTGAAACTCTCATCAGGTTTGGAAAAATATCTTCTCCATGCGAGCTTATAAAATTCAGAAATTCCAAAGGAGATCAAGATTTCATTTCTTTTCTAGTGCGGAGTTACAGGAGTTACATTTTGCAATCACCTAACTCGTTGAAGAATTCTATTCCGTTGAAACAGTATTTTATAAAATTCACCCAAATTTTTACAATTTTCTTCAAGGTCGTTGTCAACATTATCCTTGTTATCAATTTTCAATATCTAGTAAAATTCCAAATTTGATATAAGGGTCACTTAATCGTGAACATATTACTTATTGAAGATGATCAAGAATGCCCTTCATAACGCGAGAAATTTCACTTTAGGCGGAAAAACCAACATCTCTCACTAATTTACTGGGTATTTTGCTGCGTCTTATCACACGTTGTATAAATATCTGATTTTTAACAGATTGACCTCTTTACAGAGCTTATCCCGAACTTCGGCTAGTTCAGTCGCTAATGATTCAAGATCATGAAACGCTTATCTAAAATTCAATCCAGATCCTGTAATCTGAGCTGTACACGATCAATTCTCCTCAAGATTTCAAATCAGAAATGAACTAAAATTATGAAATTGAAAGTAAGTCTATTTTATAATGTAATTGTAGCTTCACTTCTGTTGTCACTTGTGGTGGTATCTTCTGCCAGGTTTTTTGATAGTTCTACTATATTCCCTAGCTCATCGACAATATTCCTAACCGCTTATATACTGGCGCCCCATTGTGTTTCAGATTCACGTTTGACAGTTTTTTTTCAAGGCAATTTTTTATTTTTTCGTCGTGACGAAAACAAACATATGTTTTCGATTATTCCAAAGTATGTCACAACGATTGAGTCTTGTTTGGCTGCAATAACTCCCACTTAATCCAGCAAATTTTTTGTTTTGCTAACCTTTTGGCGCCCCTGTATGAGTAGCACCCGGGGCATGATACCCTCCCTTGCCCCCCTCGCTACGCCACTGTATATAAAGAAAAACCTTGCTGCCAACAATAAGGCTTTGTAATAAAACAAAAAAGAATCTCAAAGGTAATGCTTTCATGAAACAAAATTATATTCGTAAACCATCATCAGAAATTGGCTCCTCTTCAGGGTCTTCGAAATGATCTAGCTCATGAAAAGTTTCTAATTCAAAAGCACATTTGAAAAAATTGATATATTAATTAGCCGCCCAATCTCTCCCACAGTGCTAAGCTAATAGAGCAGATACGCTTTTTAGTTTATCAGATTTTGAGCTTCTCTCTTTGAATGAAGTCAAACAATATTTCATACATTTTATTGTATCACATTTACAAAAAAAATGATGTCGCGCTAACTAGTAAAGTCTCACTTTGATTGGCCGAACGGCAAAAATGGTACAGTTGTAATAATTTAACAACACTTTATGTCGTCCTTTAGACCAGTACAAACTTCATAAACATCTCAATCTGCATTATTCATGACGTTGCATTAACCGACCATCGCGACAATTACAATATGAAAAGAATACAAAAAGATAAAGCCCCTAATTGCCCTTCGATAGACGGGCGAGCACCGCAATTCTTTCCTAGAGGGTGCACACCCCTCGACTTAATGGAAATAATGGGGCTATTCAAGAGACTCGTAAACAGATTTCATAGGACGGAAGTTGAGATGGGTTTTTCGCCTTTTGTACGAGCTGATGATTTGTTGTTTTCTATGCTTGCGAGACGAGTGGTCCTTCGGGCCGGATACTCGGAGGACGACGCAGATCCCTATCTGCGCTTCTGTAAACGCTCATCGAGCGTGAGCGTGAACTAGCTGACGTATACATTGCGGAATAATGGTCGTGATGTCTTTGAATGGACCCAATTTTCGAATCATCTGATACATCAATAGATGATGTTCAGTTAGGTCTGGTAATTCTCTGAATAATGTAATCGATAGTTGTTCATTTTCCATGCTTTTGGCAGTATACATCTGTCACTCTAAAAGTTAGAAACTGTCTGTAAATGATGATTGGTACAACTTTGTTGTTCTTAAAATCGCACCATTAATACCGACAGTTTGAAGAAGTGATAATTGTAGGCTACAAACGTCAGAATCTTTGTCTTTGATTTCAATTACTTGAGGGGATCTGTCAAAATATTTCTTGGGAGAATCAACAACCCTAACCTCTTTCAAAGGAGAAGCCGAATCAAAAATGTTCCTAAACCTGTTGAAGAAGTTATCCGAAGTTATCAGTCGGTAATAATTCAAATTAAAATGTCATCCAAAACATTGATAATGATATTGAATAGTAATAAAAAAAAAATTTAAAACAAATTTAAGAGGACTATTTCTTACGTTCTATGTACAGCTGAAAGCAGGAACATGATTCTAATTCGCGACAATGACCATTGGGTCATTGTCTTGTGCGATATCATCAAATTTTCCAATGAACTCCGGTATTCTGAAATGCCGCATTGGACAAATTTCGAAAGACACCAAAATCTGTTGAGGTTGGGAGAATTTTTTCAGCAATGACATTTCTATATGCAATGGAATGATCAACATAGCCCTCGGCTACCGTCGTAGACTTCCATCAACCATGTTTTTTTATATCCGTAATATTTGCTCCTGATTCTGCTAGCAATGAAGCGGAGGATCTTCGAAAACAGTGTCCTGTATATTGCTTTGGTTCTGGCAGTTTGAGGAATTCGGCAACAATAGATGGAATTTTCCCAAATGTATTAATACCAAATGGATTGGCAGTGCATTTATTATTCATGTATTTCAGGAAAAAACGATCATGTTTGATGACAGAAGGGCGCAGTGCAAAGTACATATGAAAATAGTCTACATACTTCCCAATAATACTGAAAGAACGACTGACTTTCGTTTACGCATTTGGAAGTTGTATAACCAATGATTCAATTGTTATTTCGATGTCTTCCACTGATAAATTACACAATTCTTCACGCTGACAGGCTCCAAATAATCCGAAAATAGTTGCAACCTTAACCATCAAGTATTTCTCATCTGGTGCCTCCTTTATAAACTTTTTATCTCGTTCACAAGTGAGAATTTTCGATTTTTTGGGACGATATCCTCCACTTTTCCGTTTTAAAATTGCTATTACCTCAAAATATTTACTAACATCTACACCATTTTTAAAAAGGGCGCTTGACTTTTTCATTGAAAATTTGCTCCACAAAGTTGATGAACTCCATATTTTTTATTTTTCTTCTTAGTATGTCAGGAAAACAGTTTCACTGAAGTGCCCTTCTACTTTTTTCAATTTACACCAGGCCAGGAAATATGCAATATCGTACTGCTGAACCGATTTTTTAGGTACCTATAGGAGTTCCAGAATTGTTCTTCTTGCAGACTCTTCAATATCCAGAGGAACAACCAAATCGTCACTTTTTATAATAATTGGACTCTCGACAAACATATTAAGCAGTTAAAAACCCAAGACGAAAATTGGACAGGAACGGAATTCAAATGACAGCGCCTTTTCTCATTTGTTAGTAATAATAACGTTGGCAACGTTTGCCATCTACAACAACCTTTTCATTATTTGAATATTAAAAAGCATTTTGAAGTTTAGTGTCGTTGCAAATTCGCCCATTTCATTATCGAAATAGGACAGTTGTACAAAAAAACATTGTATGATATTCGTGAAATTGTTCAATTCGCTCCGCTCATTTCACAATCTTTTTTACTCACAAAATAAAACGTCACTTTTAACACTCATATCATAAATAACTATTTCACACAGTATTTTTATTTTTTACAGAGAATGCAAATATCTAAAAATTCAAAACTGTGACCATTGTTTTTTCCATCTGTGGAGCTGTCCTTAACGGTATTCGATTCGAAACCTGATATGCGGACGTTTTCACTGTTCAGTATACGAATTCTTCGATTCGGACATTGGCCGAGCCGCGACCTTTATCGGCAAAAAATAAGGCGTGAATCGTTCCGTTCGGCCAGCTCTTTGGACATCGTCGGGTAAGTGGTTTACGACCGCGGGGGTAAGTGCATTCTCGTAATGGCCAGCGGAATTCGGCTCCGTTTTTCACGTTACTTCCGGTCGGGCACTCCGGCTAAACTACTTCCGGTATCGAACACACCGCGAAAAATTATGTTACGGATGTTTTCCAAAGGAAATTCTGCGGATATACGACTCGGAGGAGAAATAAACTATTGCGGGAAAAGGGGAAGATATTTTGTAATGTTTTCTCCTTCGGCATCGATATTTAGCGACGCGTTCTCGATTGTTCTTTTGATCTGATGGTATGAAAAATTTGTTTCGTCAGAACTATACGTACTGTTATGGTTCCTTTTATTTATATTTAAAATTTTTGAATTTATTTTGAATTTAAGGAACCAAATTAAAAAAAAATATTATAGATGCAAAGTACGTCATTGCCATACTTCAGATGCTGTTCCGTAAACTAAGTTATCTATGTTCCCTTATTTTATTGTCTATGCAGTTACCATAGTGATTGAGATTAATTTTATGATTTATATTGATTCCTGTTCGTCTATTGTGATATTTTCGATTTCATCATTACAGGTATGTTTTGTTGTTACTTTGTACATGAGATCAAAATAAATCATCATTACAGATGCAATCCTAAACATTTGCGAATTTGGAATCTTACATAGATTTTTGAATTTTGAAAAATTACCTGGGCTAGACTCTTATCCCAATTGAGGGTTCAAAAAATGATGTCAATTAAAATTGAAAGATTTTGATTTTAAAATATTATAATTGAAAATTGGTTGAATGTAATAAACTCTTAATATCTAATGAACATGAAATTTGATTCTGACAATAAACTATTCTAATCATAATAATCAAAAATAACTAACTAATTCTATGGTTGATTTTTTGTTTGTTCAGTGTTCAAAATATAGGTTAACTTTTAGGTTAGTGTTTATGAATCAACTCCATTTGCTCAGTTTCTACATTCACAGTCTGCTTTAAAGAAACACTAATCTCTTGAAATTTATTCACTGGGCCAATGTCTTTATTTCTTCTTTTTGTAAGTCCATAACTGCTGTCACGATTCTTCATATATTACCATTTCCATTCATATCATAATCACTCTATATTATATCGGTGAATCACTTAACATTCATCAATTTCTGTTCTTGTTTTTCAATAATTGAGCTGCCCAGAATAATAATGGACCAAGTCCATTTTTTCAAAAATCGAGATTTCTTTCTCAATGGAATCACTATGAAATACTGTTCCATAAGGCATACGGACAAACCCCAAAAATCATTAATTTCCGAGATATTGCATTACATTTTCTGGATACAGCAGTCAAAACTGAAAATTTTCAGTGTAAAACTGGATCAAGTCCTCGATTCAGTATAATCGTGGTCTATGTTCTCAGTTATGCTATTTTTATCCTCAATAATAGACTCTATCCTATCGACCGTGTTTGTATTGTTCAAGTTAATACAACGGATACATCAAATAAATATTTTCTTGTGCAAAAACCAGAAAGCATGATGGATTCGGTTGAGGAATTTCAGCAAGCTTCGGAAAGTAATCCATGAAAGTATATTATACATACTTCAATTGAATAATGAAACCTACAAGGTAGCTACTGACTTTAAGTATCTCGGAGATAGAATGACCTCTAGAAAGAGAATACACAACAAACTTGGGTTGAAACTTTGTTTCAGAATATTCCTACATTCGCTATTTTCCCCTTCATAGCAAACTGACTTTAAAACTATCATTGCGTTGTTCGCGGCATATACACGGATAGAGTTTGTTGGAAGAAATCCGCAATAACAATTTGTTTCTTCTTGTTTTGTATATATTATATACATACCAATTCTTCAGAAGAGAAGGAAATATAGGTATTCTTGTTGTAACAAGTTGACAGACTGCCAATTTTTCATGAGAGAAACAATTATTAAAGGAACATAAGACCTAGAATATACAACATTATAAAAATTGTATTGTATTTTATTGTTGGTATATATCACATATTATTTCAATTGTAAACTATTACTAATTATGAATTTTTCGCGAAAATCTCGAATGTACAGCTCGATCAGTACCACTTCAAGTCGCCGATCATTTTTTTTTTGGCCATTCGAATCTACTGGCATTTCTTCTCATTTTGATTTTTTCTGGTTCACGCTCCTAACTTTGAAAAAATTTGTTGAACTAGTTTATCCCGGTAACGGAAGAACATATTAAAATGTATCGAAAAATTTGATGAAAAAGAAACAAGAAATGTAAGTGATATATTCTGCAACAAGTTGCAGAATTGACTCCTATTCCAACACTAATACGAAATTCGGGGAGCGAGTTTTCGAACGCATGACTGTTAGAATTGCTTTCTGCCACGAGTTTTGGACGATATTTCCTCTGTTTCAGTCAAACTTTGAGCAATACTCTCGAAATTCAGATAATGATTCAGATAAGTGACTTTTGTATTGTATCTCGATTTGATTTGATTTATATAGGATCGGAGATCTGTACTGACAACCACAAATCGAAAAATATAACTGAAAACAACGCTGTAATCAGTTCATTACAATACTGATATAGAGAACAATATTTTAAACAACTACCCATTTGACAAAACGAGGAAAAATGGGTTGTTTCTAATATTCAATAATATGCTTGTCAAGATTTGTGTTTCACAATTTCATTATTTTCGCAGTTGAAAGTATCTGCCAAACAGTTATCTTGAATTAGCTTAACATTACGACAAAAAAGTAAGTCTAAAAGAACAAACAACATTTTTTGCCCCACAACAATAATTAGTGTGAAAAATTGTATTCAACAGAAGTTATAAGATGCAAATAACAGCTTTCAATGCTGACAATTCCACCTACGGGAGTATGGAAATATTCGAATAGAATAATTACTTTTCCTGAAGCTAATGGCCATACTTTTTCCGAGATATTATATGGCTGATCAAAGATTATATGACCTGTACGAAGAATATTGTGGAAATGAGGCGAAAAAATTTTAATTTGATTATAACGTATTCAATACTAAATTCAATTTGCACTTCAAACACCCAAACCAGGATTCATGTAGGTTATGCGATGAACTTAACCTGAAATTTAAGGCTGCTAATGATATAAATGAGATAAAAAATCTAGATATTCAACGAGAATTACATCAGAGGAAGGCAGAATCGGCAAGAAGTAGTCTGAGGAATGATACATAAAAAGCAGATGAGAATACCTACGTATATTAACCTATGATTTACAGAAAGCTCTCCCTTTTCCAAAGTTGACTGTGTCCGTGGCTCTTCACAAGTGGAATTCGTACCTATATAACTAAGGTATACCCAGCTCAAATAATAACACAGGATATATGTACGTATGGGATGAAACTGAGGGTGGACGGGGTTCACAAGATATATCAACATGTTTAGTTAAACATTTGAAAGAAAATGCAGCTTCTTTCAAACATGTGATAGCTTACTCAGACTCATGCACAGAACAAAATAGAAACATAAAAGCAAGCCTTCACTCCTTAAAGCTAGTGCAAAACAAAGATACAGCTATCGAAACCATCGATCACAAATTCTTGGTGTCGGGACAGTCCTATCTTCAAAATGATGGTGAGTTTGGAATAATTGAAAAAGCAGCCTGCAGAACTGGCCAAATTCACAGACCTTCCCAATGGATCGACATCATCAAAATGTCGAAGAACAAAGCACCACAGTTCAAGGTCATTTAAATGAAGCATCAAAACTTCTTGAGCACCAAGAATTTGGAAAAAGGACTTGTCAACAGGAAAAAAACCATTTGCGGTTATAGTTTCAATTGGCTCAACATGAGATGGCTTAGTTTAAAGAAACTCTTAATCCAGACTTCGACTTCTATGAGGTCGATTTATCTAAAAAAACAAGAGGTAGACCTTTGAGTAACTTTTCTGCAATTTATCAGGATCTACTTCATCCATCAAGAAAAACTGTCTCAGCTGCGAAGAAAAAAGACATGTTAAATTTTTAATATATATTCCTCCAATTTACCATCACTTTTACCGCAGCCTATCAGTAGAAGTGTCAACCAGATTATTATTAGTAAACAATGACGAAGATCGATCATCTAGTGACGAAATACAATTCGTCTAACGTGAAAATTTCGAAAATTCATTGTAATAATGGACCAAGTCCAAAAATAAAATGTTTTCTGCGAAAAATAAAGTTGGTTGATGTTTGTCCCAATTTTTTATTAGCTCATCTTAAGTGACTTATATTCCTCCATGAATTAACTTAATTCCATAATAGTTAATCTTTCTTTGAATTTTTTAAACGGTATTTCACATAACTATCGATATCTCGAATTAACCTTGAGTGGACTTGGTCCACTATTATTCTACGTGCCCCAATTCTCAATCCAAATTTTTCCAATTCTTCTTCCCCTTCAATTCTTTTCTCGTCTCCTTGGTTGCCCTTCTCAAAAATCCTCACTCTCTAGATTCCTTTACACTAATACATAATACAATAACATAGAATTTATTTACATTTTTCTTATCAAAATCTTTCAATTTTAGCCTTATCAAGAAACCAGCAATTGAACTCAATGAATTTGGAAATCGAAGAATACTACTGATAATGACATATGAAATTTACTATGAGAATTTTGAATTGATGTTATCTCTGGAATATAAATAATAAATTTAAATGTTGAAACTTTTGAATTTTGATGCATGTACCTGCAATTATGTTATGATATAATTTCAACCAGGTAACGTATTAACGTTACCTGGTTGAAATCTCAAATCTCAAAATCTCAAAAAGAGACATAATATGTATCCTTTTGAGATAATCTAAAATTAGATATAAATATAGAACCATAACAAAATTTCATAACAGTACCTATCCAATTTACAACTTACTTCATAGTTCTATCTTTCTTACCAAAGAATTTATTTTCCAAAATTCATGAACACGAATCATGAAATTCAGTGCGCAAGGTATATGATGCAAAATGAGACAATATGCTCCTACTCTGGCTAATGATAATCAAAACTTGAACAGTCGAGATTCATTCTTCTCTGATGATAATAGCTATTTACAACATCTATTATTACAAGTTGAAACATCAAAATATGAAGACAAGAATATCTACAAATATGCACAATTCGTTAAATTTTTCATTCACAGGCGTTCTTCGTTCTTAGTTAACTTATCTCATTTGAATAATGCCAGGTAAGGGAAATGACTATCCCTCGACTTTTTCCAGAGTTGAGATGTAGTAGACTTCCAGTGCTTTCCCAACTAGAATGACGAATCTTCGACTTCTCACAGTTCTTCCAAAGCTGAAGTTCTTAACTCTTCAGAAAGACGTTGTGACTTCGAATTCTTCCAGAAAGTATGATGTTGCAGGATGTGAAGGTTTAACTCCCATCAAAAAGGTGTTGAAGGTTTGTTTAATTCCCTCCAAAAAGGTGTTGAAGGTCTAATTACCTCCAAAAAGGTGTTGAAGGTCTAATTCCTTCGTCACAGATAATTAAATTCACTCGAGAATGAGAAAACGGTACCACGGCCTCTCAGATGTAGGAAGTGCGAAAACGAAAAGATCTGAATCAAAAATCCGTGCACAAGAAAGCAACCGAAAACTCGGGTACCCGAGAAAAATGGAATCGTCCAACGGAAAGATTGCAGCAGATGCCGAGCTCTTCAACTGATCCCCGATACAGGACGTTCCGAAAATTTTTGAAATTGAAATCGGTAAATTATACCGTTACAATATGCAGGGGTCAACTTGAAGGATTTGAGTGGGCAGTTCAAAATTCCCTCGGAAATTCTCTACATAACGTTGAATCGAAAAGTTGAGGGTTCGCACATAAAATTACTTAGGGCCCAACCGACCTCATCAGTAGAAGAAGAAAATCATCTGTCTCATTAGACAGATGATGCAAGTAACGAAAAGCTACGTATTCGTTGCTTTTCGTTACTTGCATTTGAAATGCGATTCCAAAACAAATTTCATACAGCCCCGTCATGGAGATACTTGAAGCAACCCTGATATCCCTTTTCCCGAAGGAAGGTGAAATACGCTATAGTATATAGCATAGCATAGCATAGCATAGCATAGCAGTGCATGGAAGACGAGAGAGGTATTAAATGTCACGACAGAGACGACATCATCAAGATCATCCAAAATTTTTATACAGAGCTATACGCTGAAAAAATCCCGAAGCCCCGACACCATCCGCCCAGACCGACCATTACAAATGTTGGATCCGAAGAAATACCCGCGATCACAGGGCACGAAGTTGAGCATGCAATAAAGATGTTGAAAAACAATAAGAGTCCAGGAGAGGATAGAATAACTGCCGAAATGTTGAAGAAAGGAGGAAAAAGGTTGGAGGACGCTATATGCCTGCTCTTTAACAAATGTCTGGAACAGTGTGAAATACCCGAAAAATGGAAAAATGCAGAGGTCATTTTATTGTTCAAAAAGGGGGATCCAAAATGTATAAAAAATTATCGCCCCATAAGTTTATTAAGTATTCTCTATAAGCTGTTTAGTGCAATAATAACAAAAAGAATCACACAAAAACTGGACTTCTATCAACCCACAGAACAAGCGGGCTTCAGGAAAGGCTACAATACTATCGAACAGATACAAACAGTGAGAAATCTTATAGAGAAAGCCTCTGAGTATAAAATACCACTCTACATAGCCTTTGTTGACTACGAAAAGGCCTTTGACTCCATAGAAATGTGGTCGATATTAGAAGCATTAAATCAAGCCCGGATTGATTCGAGGTACACCAACTTGATCAGAAACATCTATAAAAATGCCACACTGCATATCGCTCTAACGGAAGACTGGAAAACCGAGAAGATTGACGTCAAAAGAGGAGTCCGACAGGGTGATCCGATAAGCCCGAAACTGTTCACCTTGGCACTCGAATATGTTTTCAAGAGTATCGATTGGGAGAAGAAGGGAATTCTGATAGATGGGACCTATCTGAGTCACCTCAGATTTGCTGACGACTTGATCTTGATCAGTAATAGTGCATGTGAACTGGAAGAAATGCTCAAAGAACTCAATGAAGAGTCAAAAAAGGTAGGTCTCAAAATGAATCTTCATAAAACCAAGGTAATGTCTTCCGTGCGAGTCAATGTGATCCTAGAGAATGAGACCTTGGAGTCAGTGGAAGACTACATTTACCTCGGACACAAGATCAAGCTGGGTAGGGAAAATCAAACAGTAGAAATCGATCGGAGGATTGGGCTTACGTGGGCAGGCTTCAAAAATCTGAGCCATACATTGAAAAATAAGAAAATCCCTATGTGCCTCAAGAAGAAAGTTTACGAGGCGTGCATCCTACCTATTATGACTTATGGCATGGAGACGGTGAAACTGACGTTACGGAGTAGGCGCAGGCTGGAATCCACCCAACGTGCAATGGAAAGGGCCATGCTGGGGATCAGCTTACGAGATCGCATCCGCAACTCTACCATCAGAGCCAGAACAAAAGTCTGCTGTGTTATCGAAAGGATAGCAAGACTGAAATGGAGGTGGGCAGGACACATGGCCAGGAGTGAGGACGACAGGTGGATGAAAAGAACTCAACAGTGGAGACCTTGGACGTGTAATAGAGAAAGAGGACGTCCGCCTCTACGATGGAAAGACGACATCGTAAAGTCAGTGGGGACGGGTTGGATGAGAGTTGCCCAGGACAGACACGAGTGGAGACTGATGGAAGAGGCCTACGTTCAGCAGTGGACGTGCGAGGGCTGAAGAAGAAAGAAGATATAGCATTACTAGCAAGGAAGAGGGTTTTTACTGGCGAATGGAGGATATAACTGACGAGCCGCAGGCGAGTCAGTTACCTCCTTGAGCCAGTAAAACCCGTTACCTTGTGTGTATTGTTTTATATTTTATTTGTTTCTCATTTGTAAAAAGGTTAGATAAATAGATAAATTCCAAAAAAAACTCAATAATTTATCGCAAATGTCGTAAGATATGGAAGCGTTGCCATGAACATGTCTGTTTATTTTTCTTTACATTTGTTTTGGCGAAAGCGAAAATGAATGTACCAAAAGAAATTATTGAAGCAGCCAGCAGTGTAGCATCAAGTTCATTACCTGCAAAATCAGCTTCAAGGTACGAGCGAAAATACGACGTCTTCAAAAAGTGTCAAAACAAAAATAGTGTTATTGGGGTAACTGAAGATGTTTTGTCGGTCTACTTGAATCAACTATCAGCTGGATTCAGCCCTAATACTTTATGGGCAAAATGGTCTATGCTGAAAGCTGCTTGGAAATGAAAGAAAATGCCCCTGTTCGCAGGTTTGTTTTCCTTAAAAAATTTATTGAATAATATGACGTTTAGTTGTCATTTGCAGATTTCAAAAGGTAATAGCGTTTCTGAAACGAAAAAATGAGCGTTATACGCCAAAAAAGGCCAAGGTATTGAGTAAACAAGAGGCTGAACAATTTCTTTTACATGCTCCTGATGACCAGTGGTTGCTGGCGAAAATTGTAACAATATTTGGGATTTTTGGATGTTGTCGATGTGACGAAATTCTCTCCTTAAACATGAATGATGTAGAAGATATGGAAAAATACGTTATTGTGACATTGCGGCAAAAAAAAATTAACAACAAGAAGATTCACCATAACCGATGATGGCTGCAGCTTCAAGCCCTGCATGGTATACAGAAAATATGTAAATCTTCGCCCTCTTGGAACAGAAAGCCTAAGATTTTTTTTGACATACCGACATGGAAAGTGCATTTCCCTTAATGCTGGCCAGCACACTATTGGTGGTGTTAAAGCAAATAGCGAAATATTTAGGTTTAAAAGACCCAGAGTTATACACCGGCCACTATTTTCGCAAACCTGGAGCCACTATGGTTGCGGATTCGGGTGGAGATATTTTAGCACTAAAGCGTGCAGGAGGGTGGAAGAGCACCGAAATTGCGATGAGTTATGTCGATGATTCGGTCAACAAAAAAATCGAAATGTCTAGCAAATTATTTGGTAGTAAGGAGGGTACAAATGTTCTGCAGTCCTCGAGTTCAGCAGTTTCTGAGGCAACAGATGGTTTATCATCATCAGTATCAACTCTTTCATCATAAAAAATCTGTGTTACTGGAAATAACAATTGTACCATGATTTTCAACATATAGGACGATAAAACAAAATTTTCTAATGTAAATAATACTACTAACTTGTGAAAATTTTGCAAGTTAACTGTCAGTTTTACAAGTTAGTGACTTGATAAAATAAACTTTCTTGATTAATATTGTGTTTTTGGAAACTGACACTTACGAATGAGAAACAAATAAAAATATTTTCAGTTTCGATTAACGTAGCTTTGTTACAGAGAGATAGGTCCTAAAATGTGGGGAAGTATACGGTATCAAGTAGACCCGCTTTACGGTAATCACATTAAATTCTTAAAGTGTAATGATGCATCAAATAATCAAATCATTGAAATAAACTGCTCGTCACTCGAAACGTTAATAGTGAAATTCGGCGTCAACTTTCACTAATTTCTAAAACACTGAACGCATTTTAAATTGCAGCCCAGATTTTGAAAGCTTTTTTCATCGACTATCGAATCATTTCTTACAGCTCCTTCAAGATTGATCAGGATCAAAGATACAGGGTGAAACAAAATCTTGTGCATGTTTAACAAAAATTCTCCACCCCGCCATTTTGTCCGAAGACCACGTTGCTCTTATTTCATGCGGTCATTTTATAAATAGCAACCATACCTCGGGACATTTTTGAGTTTTTGCCAATAACTACAGAGGTTTCGGGAAAAAATATTTTTTTTTGCATTTTTGTTTTGAACTGACTAATTTTGGATGAATTGGCGAATGCAATTTTACGTGAATGGGAGGCTATTCCCCAATTTTTCATACGCAATTTAGTGGACAGTATGCCAAGGCGAGTGGTTCAAGTCTTAAGGGTCAGAGGAGGCCCAACAAAATATTAATAATGTATGGTGTTTTTTTGTATAAATGTTCTGTTCGCTGAGGATTCAAACTTTTATCATAGACCGTAAGTTCAAAAGTAATAAATTATTGATCGTTTTTGGGTAACTTAGTATACATACCTCCTACAACACGAAGCACTGCTGAAAAGCTTCTTTGAAATGCTTTAAAGCCTCCATTTTTGAAACTTTTTCAAAATTAGTCAGTTCAAAACAAAAATTCAAAAAAACAAATTTTTTTTCCGAAACTCCTGTAGTTATTGGCAAAAACTCAAAAAAGTCCCGAGGTATGGTTGCTATTTATAACATGACCACATGAAATAAGAGCAACGTGGTCTTCGGACAAAATAGCGGGGTGGAGAATTTTTGTTAAACATGCACAAAATTTTGTTTTACCCTGTGTCTTTGATCCTGATCAATCTTGAAGGAGCTGTAAGAAATAATTCATTAGTCGATGAAAAGAGCTTTTAAGATCTGGGATGCAATTTAAAATAAGTTCAGTATTTTAGAAATTATGAGAAGTGAAAGTTGATGCCAAATTTCACTATTAACGTTTCGAGTGACGAGCAGTTTATTTAGAGATTAATCGAAATATAAACCATGAATTTACACTAATTTCTTTCACTTCGATGTATTACGGTTGAACACAATACGAAGACGATAAACACTTGAGGCCTTCAATTCCAAAATCGCAATCTAACCCTGGAGATTGCTGAATCCCACCAGGATCCTCCCCCATCGTCACCCGCTTTCTCGACGGGTTCCGTCGGTGTCCGCATCAGTTAAATGGCCTGCGAACGTCTTCCGGGCCTGATATACTGACTTCCGGCCTTCCGGTCTGGATTATTTTACACACTACAACAATTTAAAACTGTTTTGGCACCATAAAATGCAACCGATTAGCCCCTCTATCTGCATCGGAACTACTGCCGCAACTTCTTCGTATTCTTAAGGGGGATGTGGGGGGGTGTGATGTTTGACGCATTTCTGTTTGAGAATTTAGAGGGTGAGGGCCGTTTTTTTCGCACGGCCTGATTAAATGCTTATTAGGATTTGGTATTAGTTGGCAAAGATTTCTTCAATGAGACCAATTTGCAATTTTTATTCTCGAGCTTCTTGTTGCAGTTCTCATATAAATTTTCATCAGAACCATACTGAAATTTTGTAGTATCAATCAGTAAGTGACCAAAAAAAAAGGATAAACGTAGTCTCATCAACCTTCTACGAAAAAACAAACAAAACTCTCGAAGTTATCGTTAATCATGCTACCTTTGATTTAATGTATAGACTCTTTTCGTTCAAAATTATTTTTCATTGAGTTGTGGACACGTTAAAAGACAAAAGATCCTTGCGGTCGAAGTTCCCGGAAGGCTGAACGTAGCCACAACGACCCACGTTCATGTAAAGATTCATACTTTTATATAAACAAGAAAAATAAGGAGGGAGGGTCTTCGATTGCATTGCTTGAGTGGCGAACGGAAGTAGCCATCTTGGTAGACCTTTTGTGATTCGTTATTTGTTTATAACTTCATTGACTTTCCAGGGTGGCTGTATCATTTGAGAAATGTGTCGCGTGTGGTTCTTTTCGTAATAAAAAAAAGAGATCAGAATACAACCTTTCATTGGTTAGTTCATTTTTAATATTCGGATTCAGTGTAACATAATAATAATCTCACGTAACATGAATTAATTTAACGAACCGTCCAGTTTTTATTTGTTGATACTCCCTTTCTATCTACGTGTTATTTATTATTCTATTTGAATAATAGATGGGCATTGTCGGTATTTTTAAAATAGCTTCTAATATAATAATATTTGAATTTTTAAGTTTTCCTAGCGATAAGAGACGAGCTATAGAATAGTCAAAGATAGGGAAAATTTCAAAATTTCAAAATGAAACCGAACATGCTGAATTGTCCCAAACATTTCAACGATCGTAGTTCCGACCGAACCTCTCCCAGTATGATGAACGAAAATTATTGGCATGCAGACGGAATTATATTCTGGAAAAAGAACCTTCACGAACAGGATTCGAACCTACCATCTGCCTACGAATTGCCGCTCCGATGCAATACCGCTGCGTTAATTCTATTTAATTTCTCTATTTCAGTATCGTAATGAGTTCATTACAGTAATAAAAGTATTGGTGTAACGAAACTCATTACAGCATTTTTATATTTTTCGTTTTGTGGTTGTCAGTACTGACCTCAGATCCTCTCAATTTTCAAATCAAATCAATTCAAATTCCGTCATTTGTCAAATTATCACACCAACTGCCAAGATACAATACAAAAGTCACTAATCTGAATTCCTATTTGAATTTCGAGAGTATTTCACAAAACTTCACTGAAATAGAGAAAATATCGTCTAATACTCGTTGCAGAAGGCAATTCCTTCGTCGCTCGTTTTCGAATTTCGCATTCGTATTGGAATAGGAGCTCATTCTGCAACTTGTTTTAGTATATACTATTTCAGACGTTAAAACACTCGATTTGATTTGTATTTCGCTCATTAACTATCCCAGTATAGTAAGATTACGAGAAAATTCTATACAAACTTTCATTCATTTTCAAATTGAATGATTAATTGCATTAATATCAATTAGTTTTCATACCAACTGTGAGAATATTTCATTTCACTATCATAATTATATTATTATATAATGTATATTTTATAATATCAGAATGCGATGAGGGACTAATTATATTTTTTGTTTGTAAAATTTATTTCTGCCGTTCTTATCGAATAAATATGATATTTATGATTCAAATTATCTTGAGACTCTCTCTATCTCTTACGATTTCAATGAAATATGTATAAAGATTCAGAAGTTTTTCACTCTATCAGACAAAAAAAAGATTTCATAAAACAGCCTTAATCTTCCAATGACAAACAAATTTTTAGTTCCAATGACTTAGATCCATCAGCCCAATGGATTATTTTCCTTCAGATTTTTGTACTATTATCTCTTTCCTGAAATGAAAATTTATATGATTCTATTGAAAACTGGACACAATAAGTAGGTAGCCATATTGGTAGACCTTCCCGAATGCCTTCATAATTCACTAATGCTACTTCCTTTACTGCTTTTTTAAAGTTTCATACAGTTCCTTTTATTAAAAATAAATACAGCAAAATATAATACTCTTACGGTTTGTTTTCAATTAGTGCATTGTTAAAGAGTTTCGAAATCGTGACCTCTGTTGGTCAGAGGCTGCACGAGTCAACGATAAATTGATTGCCCTCTTCGATTCTTCTCCCTGGATATGTCAGTCTGTGTACCGTGGTCTACCGTTTATTTCTAGTCAACATAATACAATATTCTACTAATTCCTGACCTGCTGTGTACCGTTAATTGTTGAGATTATAGGTAGTTACTAGTCTCGCACGATTGGGCATCACCAACTTAAGTAGTTGTGATGAATCCTGAGAACCATGTTCTTGGGACGAATAACGAAACCAAGAATGACCAAACTCTGTACCCCTATGTCCCTCTAACAACATAGATTTAGTGTGTTTTCAGAAAAATCCCAAACGATGAGCATCCGAGTTATGAGCGCATGAAAGATCTCGAGTCTTCGGATATGAGGCAGACTCAAAGAGTACTGTTCGGATTCAATTACTAGGACTTTATTGAAAACCTTGAATCTTCGGATGGGATAACCAATGGATGATATTAGTACACTGCCGATGAAACCGAGCTCTCATAGCTCTAACAATATGCTGAAGAACTGGAGAACAAAGAAGACGCAATCTCTGCTTCGTCTCTTCAGTCCTTGTCTTGACACCATTGCTGAAGCTGAAGAAGTACCTCAAATTTCAACTATGCGATAATAACAAAATATTAAGTAATTCATAAAAAGATTAATATAAGGATCACATTTTAACTAATTGAAACTAGAGAAGTCCTCATTTTATGTTAGCCTATCCTTTTCAACCATTTGTCTTCACGTTAATTCCCTATCGTGCACTCCAAGCTTTAGCTCCAACCAGCGCAAAACGGGAAAACAGTCTGAATCGACGCTGATGTGTTAACTCCTTCCAAATTGCTTCCTTTCCGCTAATGGATTTTTTTTGGCGAAAAACGCTCCGCAGGACGGAGATCAGGAAATGTAATAACTCTTCAGAAGTTACTTAAGAGGATATAAGAACCGGCCGAAAGTTAGGAAGGATGTTGAGGATCGTAAGTTTCGGACGGTCCGATGATTCAGACGGGGCTCGATTGGATAGTTCGTTAATTGTTCCAGATGGGAAATGATATATATTTTCTAACCCTCGGAGGATAGGACTGATTCAAGGATTTCGTGAATATGGACTGCGGATGCGACTGAAAGCAAAAAACTTGCTCATATTCGAAATAATGGCCGAATTAGAGAATTTATTGAATATGTTCGAAGGGCAGTTAGTGAATTCTTATGATCATAAATATTATGATTGTTACAAACATATCAGGATGAGAAAGTGAAATATATCTGCTTAAGGGCATTTTGCACCGCTTTGGCTTAGTTTCTAAGCGTCACTATAGGTTCGGTTTTGCAGGTAGTTTAGCATGCTTGACACTTTAATTAGTCAATAATGCGAACATCAATAAACGATAATTTGATGAATAGGAGAAAATAATAGATAATAATCATATAGAAGGCTTATTCTAACATTTGGTCATTCACAAACTGACCACTTCGTGGCTAGTTTTTAAATTTTGAACTCGTGGAAGTATATCAACGCTTTCTGCAATTGTTTCATAAATAACCATCCCAGGTATTGTGTCAATGAAGACTTTTTAAATTTTATAACAAGCTTAAACCCGCGGCACCGCTAAGCGTGATATTTCAATGTAAAACGCTACTTTAAACTATATTATGCGTTTTTTGATTCCACATTCTGTGCAACAGATACAGATGCAAAAAAACATAACAATTAATATCCAACAATAAAAATCAAATTGTGATAGTAGTCCATGGGTGGAGTTTTATATTTAATATAAATATACAAGAAAAAGTCTTCTCCACTTTAAAAATATTTAATCCTTGCCGATAACATTAAAAGGACAAGGGAAGCTAACTTGTTCAAATTATTTCCATCTTGCCTGCATTGTCTAAGGTTTTCGAATCTATACTGAAAAATCGTCTCGTGGATTACCTCGAACAGCAGTCCCTTATCCATAGCTCTCAGCACGGCTTCAGACAAAGAAAATCAACCATTACAGCAATGGTTGATATATTAGAGACAGTTTTCGAATCTTTTAATAACCGTGAAGTTGCGGAGTTGGTGTGTGTAGATTCAAGTAAGACGTTCGACAGTGTTTGCCACGATATCTTACTGAGCAAACTCTCTCATTATAGCGTCAGAAGCAAGGTTTTAAATATCATCAGATCCTATTTGAGTGATAGATTTCAGGCTGTGAATTGGAATGATGTCGTTACCACGTTACCGACATGAAGGTGATCAAGATTGGGGTTCCTCAGGGGTCAATTCTTGGACCTGTACTCTTTGATATTTTTAAAAATAACCTGCATACAAATTTAGCCGCAGATAAAATATTCACTTATGCCGACGATACAGCATTCCTGAATTGCTCAAAAAACCGCCATGATCTAGAAGTTGGATCAGAAAAATCTATCGAGGACGCTCAGAACTGCTTTCGAGCAAACGGCCTTCTGCTTAATGCTGAGAAAACGCACAGTTTAATCTTCACTAATAGAGAACATAATAACCAATCTCTCTCGTACCTAAGAGTAACTTTCCAGTCCTCATTATGCTGGAAGAATCACATCGAGGAACTAAGTCGAAAATTGTCATCTTCCATCTTCTCAATACGGAGAATAAGAAAAATAGCTAGTACTGAAGCAGCTAAACTCACATATAATTCCACTTTCTACAACAAGATGATGTATGGAATCATCGTGTGGGGGCAGAGTGGTGCTACAGAGAAGATCCTCCTGAAACAAAAACAAGCCATAAGAGCCATATATGGAATGCAAAAAAGAGATAGCTGTAGAGAGGTGTTCAAAAGAGAGGGCTTACTTACCACGGTTTCTGTTTTATACTCATATGTTTGAAATATGTCCATCTACATCAACACAAATTTCTTACAAACTCCCACTTCCACAGCTATGACACACGGTAGAAAGCGAACTTCACCGTTCCATATTCCAGGCTGAATAAAACGCAACAGGGCTTAAATTATACTTGCTTGAAGGTCTACAATAAACTACCTGAAAGCCTGAAGAAGTTAAGTGCGGTTGGGTTCCATAGAAAAGTTAAAAAACTCCTTTTAGAAAAGACAAATTACAACATAAGTGAATATTTGTATTGATTCCATTTTTGAAGTGTTTGTCGAACTTGTGAATGTGACCATTAAGTCTTATACTTCCTAATCCATATTTCTTATGTTCATATACTATATAAATGTTTACCTATACTGAAATTCGATGTTAATTTTTAATGCAACATCTTTAGTGACAAACCGTGTATGTTTTGACGGTAAATTATTTGTCCGGATTTCTTTGTAAATTTGATTGACAAACAAATTATTATTATTAACCATCATCAGGCATTCTAAAACAAAAGCGTCAAATAGATAAATACAGAGAGTAAAAATGTCAACAATGTTGATAAAGAACTGAATGATAGTTTAAATCATCGTGATAATTCCTATATCAACGACACAGATGTTATCGGAAAGGATTGAATAATTTTAAAGTGGAGAAAACTTTTTCTTTATATATATTAAATAAAAATCTACATAAAAAAATTAATGAGCATCTATCTGAAACTCTCACGACGAAGAAAATCAAAAACAAAATCGACATATCGAAAGATTTGCGATACCTGAAAAAAAAACCCTACAATTTTATTGCCTCCATTCAGTTACTCGAGTGATCCTATTCAAAATCTAAATGACCGTAGGTCCATCGCTGCCCGCCTTCAATATCATCGTGATGGCACGTAGTAGATTTACTATGTTCTTTCTCAAATTCGTTTTCTTCAACTTATTATAATCTCGAGAAATATTCGTTGGAAAACTATACTGCATTTTTCATCAGGAATACATGCCGCAGATTGCACTTGTAGTTCCAGGCAATCAGGCAAATCACTGGTAACTTCTAAAATTGTTACACTTGTAGGGTTTGTGTTACGGACCCCTGGCATTTTCAAGTGTGAAAAGAGAAAATTAAAATTTGATGACAATATTGATTAATTTGATTGATCAAAAGCAAGGAAAATTCATACATAGTAATAAGTTATATCAATGTAGTACTCCTATATTCGTATTATCATTGAATTTTTAACTCCTTGAAGATAATGAATATTAACTTTTTTATAGTTTTAAAACTGCGTTTTTTTTAATATTTCTTCATAACTATATAAAATGAATATATCTTGAAGTAATTCTAAATGATCACATACATTTCAAAATCTATTCTTGTTTTTTCTACTACATTTTTTGTTCAAATTTTAAAGCATTGCTTTAACCTATGACTTGATTTATCTTACTTCATTCATTTGGAAATTTTCGAGTATTTTTCACATATGATATTATATGTCTTTATGAATTAATAAAGGGGGGTGGTTGCTAAAAAGGTTTTGTGCCCCGGGTGCGAGTTAAGCTCGCTACGCCACTGGGATAATGTTTTGAAAAGTCCTACCAATTTCTTAGCTGGGTGCGAATATTTATAATTTTACTCTTATTTTTTGGTCTAATTTGACCGGATTACCTCTATAAGCTGTCGCTTGTAACCATCACAAAATAAACGAAGAATCAACCTCCCCTTCTCTGGCAGCCCAGCAAACACCCCCCCCTCAGTTCCGGCGCCGGTTTTTCCTCCAGCTGCAATTTTCCGAGAGTTGAGTGAATAGATAAAAGGAAATAAGATCTTCTGGAAATAGCGAGACCGGCTAAACTATCTGCTTAACGACCTAAATAAAAGAGTTTCGGACGGCCAAATGGAATCTGCCGCTTTGTAAGGCGTATTCCAGTCGCCGCCCCCACTCACGAGAACCGATCCCCCTCGCGTCCCCGATATTTTCCAACCGGGGTTCGGGGGTTTATTAATGGCGCGCCGGAGGTTTTTCCATTTCTGCGGCGACTTGCGGGATTACGGGAATGATGAAAAATTCGCACGCGATGATTGGCCTGATCACGTTAGATTACTTAGGATAGTTTCCTCAGGATGGGTTTCCGCGACTATCAATACGAATTTTCCGAGGGTGGAATTGCTGTATTGGGGACGTCACCGGAGGATCTGGATCGTTTGTCATAATCAACGATTGAATTCATAGTTATTCCTAACGGGAGGATAAGGTAATTGAAGCATACTGAAAATTTTGTAGTAGTAATCAGTTAGTAACCAAAAAAAAGGATATACGTAGTCTCATAAACCTTCCACGAAAAACAAACAAAATTCTCGAAGTAATCGTTAATCATGGTACCGTTGATTTAAAGTAATGACTCTTTTCGTTCAAAATTATTTTTCATTGAGTTGTGGACACGTTAAAGGACGAAAGATCCTTGCGGTCGAAGTTCCCGGAAGGCTGAACGTAGCCACAACGACCCCAGCGGACACTTTCATGTAGAGATTCATACTTTTGAATGAAAAAGAAGGAGGGAAGGTCTTCAATTGCATTGCTTGAATGGCGAACGGAAGTAGCCATCTTGGTAGACCTTTTTTTCCATTTCTGCGGCGACTTGCGGGATCACGGGAATGATGAAAAATTCGCACGCGATGATTGGCCTGATCACGTTAGATTACTTAGGATAGTTTCCTCGGGATGGATTTCCGCGATCATCAATAAGAATTTTCCGAGGGTCGAATTGCTGTATTGAGGATGTCGCCGGAGGATCTGGATCGTTTGTCATCATCAACGATTGAATTCATAGTTATTCCTAAAGGGAGGATAAGATAATTGATGCGCAATAGGGCATTTCTGTTTGAAAATTTAGAGGAGGAGGGCCGTTCTTTCTTACGACCTGATTAAATGTTTATTAGGTTTTGGTATTAGTTGTCAAAGATTTCTTCAATATGACCAATTTGCAATTTTTATTCTCGAGCTTCCTGTTGCAGTTTTCATATAAATTTTCATCAGAACCATACTGAAAATTTTGTAGTAGTAATCAGTTAATAACCAAAAAAAGGATATACGTAGTCTCATAAACCTTCTACAAACAAAATTCTCGAAGTAATCGTTAATCATGGTACCGTTGATTTGAAGTAATGACTCTTTTCGTTCAAAATTATTTTTCATTGAGTTGTGGACACGTTAAAGGACGAAAGATCCTTGCGGTCGAAGTTCCCGGAAGGCTGAACGTAGCCACAACGACCCCTGTGGACACTTTCATGTAAAGATTCATACTTTTGAATAAACAAGAAAAAGAAGGAGGGAAGGTCTTCAATTGCATTGCTTGAGTGGCGAACGGAAGTAGCCATCTTGGTAGACCTTTTTTTTTCATTTCTGCGGCGACTTGCAGGATTACGGGAATGATGAAAAATTCGCACGCGATGATTGGCCTGATCACGTTAGATTACTTAGGATAGTTTCCTCGAGATGGGTTTCCGCGATCATCAATAAGAATTTTCGGAGGGTCGAATTGGTGTATTGGGGGTGTCACCGGAGGATCTGGATCGTTTGTCATCATCAACGATTGAATTCATAGTTATTCCTAAAGGGAGGATAAGGTAATTGATTCGCAGTAGGGCAGTATAAGATTAAATGCAATAAAGCAGTTATGTTGTTCCAAACAATTATAAGGTATAGTGAAAAGAAATCCATTATCTTTCCAATTGATCAGTTTAATTATTCTTTTTCAGCTACCTACCTGATTGAATATATAATATATGATCGACGATATGATAACCATTATGATGTAATATGAGTAATATATGACTCAAAATCCGACTATTGGAATCACAAATTAAGATTTTTAGAATACAATTGACTAACCTGAATTACATTTGATGTTTTCTGAATTACATTTGGAAATGGTGTAGATGTTGGTCGACTTTCCGTCGACCTTATAATTTAATTCATCTCTCTGCAGCTTGCAGAGAGCGTTGGTAAGGCCTGTTGCAAAAAAAGAACAGGGCTTAGGGCTTAGTACTTTTTTCTCATCCAGAATTAAGTTTTTGGGATAATCATCGAGATAACTTACATAAATATCTATTTTCCAAAAAGCAACAAAAACAAACTATTTGTTTAGATACTTGATTAGATAATTACCTAAAATCCAAAATGAAATAAACTGACAAATGAAGATGTTAGGTGAGTAGAGATTTCAAGACTTTCGGGCTCAAACTCTCTGAAACATTTAAAATTGAAGAGCTGATCTCCTTCTTTTGTAGAAATAATCCTACACTTCATCCATCGAGAGGCGATAGCGCTTCAAAACAACAAGGCGGTGCCAAATTCATCAGAACCGGGTTTAGTGTTCAATGTTTCAGATTTCAGATTTTCCGAAGAACTATGTTTCCATGTTAACCATACGCTAGATAGATAAATCAGATTTCAGTTCAGTCGATAAATATCTTTCGTGGTGATTGCCCACATCGGTGCGTTCAATAGAACATATTGCGTGTTATAGTTTTACAAACAATGTCGAGTTCTACAAATTCTGCCCAGGAATTTACTACACGAAAGCGATCAAAATAACGTGCATTTAGTAGTACGGAAAAAAGCATTATAAAGAATATTTATGCATCGACAATGGAATCATACAAAGGGTCCTAAGGGTTGGGGGTGGAAGTTTCAAATTTAAGAATTTTTCCGTTGTTTGTGTATTGAAGTTAGCTTATATACCAAATTTCAACTTGATAGGACATCGGGAAGTACCCTTAAGGTTTGTATGATCATCAGTGAGTGACTGACGAAATCGGGGGTTTTTAGATGTCTACAAAATCCGAAGTGGGGCTATGCACTTAAATCTTTGCACTACTTGCATTGTATCCTGAGAATTTTGTTCATCTACTATATCCCAAACTCAAGTTATGAATGTTCAAAAATACGACGAAACTCTTCGATAAAAGATAGATAGGCGCCGCGCTTCGCTTGGCTCGTGTTGGCGGGGGCACTACCGTGCCACCAGATTATAGCCGACTTTGTAAGTACATACATTGAATCAGAAACGACCAATAATTTCAAAATATATATTCATAAATAAATCACTTAATTGTCGTACCTAATACAGATCTGGAGAAGGCGGAGAAAACACTAAACGGGAGCCAATGAAAATATTCATAACCTTGTAGGCGTACATTTAGCTGTTTACTGCCACTATCAGTTCTGGCTGGATATACTTTAGTTCTCTAAAATAACAATCCCGAAACGTTGCACTTACGTTTCACAACATATATCGTAATTTCCGTTTCCCGACTCGAAAATGATAATTAATAATAAAATAATTTCTTTTTCCGAGAAACCCTACTACTTCGGTTTTTCACTTCACGAAACACCCTAATATTTCGCCAACAAAAAATGGAATTTTTTTTCAACAACTGATTTTAACCGTCGCCAGTTTCACGTCCTAACTTCGAAGTACTTTTTCCGAGCAATCTGAAGACCTTCCCGTACCGTATCCCCCAAATCTACCGAATGCCCCCTAAGAAATTGAATCAACTTTACACCTTCTAAGGGTGGTCTTTCATAAGTTAAATTTTTGCATTACCAATCAGATTTTTCGAAATCATTTTTTCTCCTTCCCTACTAGGCGTGTCCAGCCTGAGATAAGTTTTTCATTTCAGCGAAGATTTTCGTCACACGGTTTTTTCTGCTGCGAAGCTAAATCAAAGTCTCACTCGCGGGACTATTTATACTAACTGATTGAAGGTTTAAAAGGTATTTTATTTCGAACAGCCCAAAACGAAATCATTCGTTCATCTCCAGACATCGGATGCTTAAGTTTCCACAGAGTATTTGAGGATCGGATATCAGTTTCTTTGATAATCATTCACAACATTCCAATACTTTTCATTCTTAACTGAGTGAATAGAGAAATGCACGCACGATTGGTCATCACCTTGCTTCGTGTGTAGGCTTAAGTAGACCAAATCTTGTATATCTTGCGATATCTCCTGAAGAACTCATAAAAATATAATTATGTAGTGAACAATTTTGTACAAAATTGAATACTTGTGATGAATAACTCATTCACCCGGATGAGGATCAACACCTTAATAATAAGTAATGCATTATTTTGATAGGAATTTGATGACCATAAAAATTTTGTGAAACCATCAAATAAGTTGATTAACGTCATACCTGTTCGTCCAATTATGGCTGAATTTTTTGCGTGATTGAAATTGTAGTACGAAGCCTCAATATTTTCTAGTGCATGTCACACGAAGATGATGTAGTATTCCGAGGCTGAAAAACATTTCCTAAATAAGTTCAGTAGTTTTTGTTTTAACCCTTCTTTGCAGTGGACTGAATTGTGAATATGAACCATTCTCGAAATCACTGGAACACTCACGAAAAATATCATCAAATTCAGTTCATTTGTTTCGGAGGAAGCTTCGTACCCACTTTCGCACAGATAAAAAGTAAGAGTAAGAGTGGGCGTTTCAATTGAAATCATCCCCTACATCATTCTGAGAAAAATTTATGAAAAAAAAACAGGTCAAAAATCATATAAGGGGGGATACATTTTTGCTCATATTTAGGCGTTTTGACTACAAAACCTTTCCCCTATGCCCAGCCCATCCAATTTTTCAGATGGAAAAACCTACATATAATTGAGTTGTTGGATTCTCCTCTACGAGAGGATTATGAAAATGTATGATATATAAGTGAAAAGTCAATCAGTTGAGAGTTACAGGTAATTCTAATTCACTAATAAGATACCTGAGACAAATAAATCCACCTAGAGGAATTTAATTTTTTGTTTCAGGAAGTACGAACCCAAATAACTGAGAATTTCATGAATTAATGCTGAAAATATCAATCACTATTTGATTTGGCCATATTTGGATCATGGTGATCATTATATGGCCTATTCTTTGAAAAAATGCAACACTTTCTTTGAAAATGAGTATCTTTTTTTTAAAAGCAGATACTGACGTAAATCAAAAAACATTTGGTTAAGAAAGGGTCACATTTCGAACTAAAACCTAATGATATAAAATTTTCCGCCTCAAATTCACCACAGAGTGTTCAGAAATGGAGGTTATTGAACCTGGTTTTGTTTCACCCTTTATAACGGATAAATTCCAGGTATTTTCGCAAAGTAAATTTCAGATTAATATTACAAGACCCAATTTCAACAAAATCTGAAAACCACGAAAAAAGATACAGGGTGTTGAATTTGAAAAAAAATTTGCCCGTCCGGAATTTATTGACGAGGAGTATATATTGGAATGAAAGAAGAATTATGGCCAATTCAGTTCACAAATTTTTCGAATTATGAAATAATATGCTCCCCCCCTGAAGGCATTCAAAAAATTATTGCAATAAGTTCATTATTAGAAGGTGTTCGTTTTTTAAGTAAGTTAGTCCAACTCTATGAATGCCTCGTTCGGCCCTAAACACGCTATATCTGACTTTCAATTAAAAGTATCGGCCCCCCAAAAACCCCTCCAATTTCGCAATCATCGTTCGCTAACCGAGATTATCGAGGAGGCCACAGATGGCGGATACAATCGTAGTCCAAGTAAACGGAAGTAATGGGCCAAATTGTAATTTGGAAGCGCAAACAGTAGGCTATTAACGAACTCGGGCGATGTTGGAACAATATCATCGCCGGGCAATTATTCGATGTATTACTGTCGCTGCTAAGGTCGCCATAATTCATGGGGCGGTGCGGGAGGGGACCATCTCCCCACGCGCAGGGAGGTATCAGAAGGAGATCAGGGGGTATTTCGAACTTTGGAAGTTGGGTTAGGAGGTATTTACGATGGGAGACATCTTCGATAAAAATACTGGTAGCTTAATAGTTTTGTATGGTGACTACAGGTGATATAAGATAAATGTCCCAGCTATCAACAGTGTCCCATTTATCCCAATTATTATGTGTCATTTCTATTTTTATTCGTGTGTTTCTAACCCATTAATGAATTTTCTATTTCCAACTAGCTGACCCGGCAGACTTCGTACTGCCTCAATCGATAGATAAAAAAGCAACTTTAATATTATAATATACTATTATGGTATAATACCTTAAAAGTGGACACAACATTGTCCTGTACAATATGTGTTGCGCCAAACGATGTCGTCTAGAAGCCAAGAAGTGTTTATAATCATTTCCTATCCCAGGAACTAAAAAGCGTAAGGGATCTGGTGGTGGAACCAATTGTGACAATTGGCAATTAGATAAGCTAGCTGACCCGGCCAACTTTTTTTAGCCTTAGAGATGAATAAAGTTGTACTAACCATTGTTTTTTATTAAGGAGGAAATATATCAGGTAAATACAAAAGTACAAATATACAAAAAATCTAATTGCATCGATATAGGTATGTACAGGGTGATTGTTTATATTCTACTCAATATCTGTCTCAGTTAATATTGGTCCTAAAAAAATCGTTTAAATGGGAAAATTTGAAGTATTTTTTAATGGCATTCAGAATTCAGTACTAAGAAATTCATAAAGGCATCGAAAACCTGAAAATTTGTTGTGAACTATTGTTTTTTGAATGGTACAGCCTGTATTTCTTTTTTCTAATCGCTAGAGCTCTTTCTTCTGATTTCAAATATATATACTTTATTGAGGTTAATTTCGCAGTTTTTGAAAAATATAAATAGTTTCTTCTAAATCTAAGGCAGCTGTGGAATGCCACACGATAACGATGCGATTTCTTTATATCAAAGGAACCGTTGATAAAAAAAACAACTGATATTTATTTTATTTATATATTAACTTAAAGTTGAATCAAGTGTTCAAATTACCCTCATATACGTCTACACACAGTCGATATCTTTTAATTCATTCTTTAAGGGTTTTCCTTACCATTTATGAATTTATGGAATATATTGAGGTTTTCAATTAGTTCTTCCCTATTCTGAAATTAATCTCTTTAATATTTTGCGAAGGGGCCATATACAGTTTATATTTCAAATATCCCCATAAAAAAGTGTCCAAGGAGGTTAAGTAGGGACTATCAGGAGGCCATAGAAGAGAACTTCGATATAAAGAAATCACAGCATTCTCGAGTGGCGTTACACAGCTGAATTAGATTAAGACGAAAAAACCTATATTTTTCAAACACTGCCGAAATTAACCTCAATAAAGTATATATATTTGAAATCAGGACAAAGAGCTCTACGAATAAGAAAAATAAAATACAGGGTGTACCATTTGAAAAACAATATTTCACAACAAATTTTCAGGTTCTCGATGCCTACTGAATTCTGAATGCCCATGAAAATACTTCAAATTTGCATGAGATAGCTATTGAGTAAAATATAAATAATCACCTACATTGTTATTCATACATCAAAAGAATTCTCTTTATTTAAGGGGTAAAGAAGTAACTTTTTTTATATTTTACAATTCCTTCATTGTAGTAAGTTGTGATGAACAACATTTTAAGTTTTTTTTTCCCGAGACTGCGAGAATAAATAGGGCAGATTGCTGATTGTCCATTGTGAATCGGCACGTATAAGCTACTCAAAATACACAGTAATTGTTTAAATTGCCCATAATAGTAGAATTGAGATTTGTTCAACACATTTAATGATAAAATTTTCCGTAGTGTTCGGATAAAAGATTGGTGTAATAACACATGGACTCAGATGCGTGAATATTATTAGAAAATGTAGTTCACCGAATTAATATGAAATATAAAACTTTCCCGAAAACGCTAATAACCGTAGCGACATCTACTGGCGTTATTCGAAAGAAAGAAAATTATTTCCTATTTTTTTTTCCACATCATCAATGTATTTCAGGGTTTTATGGTATTTTATGTTAACCCCGCCGTAGAAGAATCCAACGAAAAATCTTTCATAACAAATAGTTCATCCAAACTCGAGTTATAAATGGTGTAACGAACAATATGGTCGACTTAGTTTCATATATTGAGATTTATTACCTATATTTTTAAGTCGAATAATTCTATAATCCGGTGTTTTATCTACGTGTTATTTATTGTTCTATTAGAACATTTGAGTTCTTTTATAGTTATATAATATAAGGAGTTAAGGAATGGCCAAATATAGAAGATGAGACATATTTAAATAAAACCAAATACGCTGATTTGTCCCAATCATTTCACTGAAGATTGATCATCCGAATCTCTCCGAGTGTGGTAAGTGGTTAGATCAAGAAAAAAGTTTTTATTGAATCAAATAAGAACTGAGTCCTTGTTTCTGAATTTTTGGAACAGATTATAAGAATTTCATTCAGTTTTCATACAGCCTTGAACATAATATCATACTTGTAGTTTTAGGGGTAAGTATATTATCAGACAGCTGATTAATTATATTTTTTTTGTGAGTTTTATATCTGTCATTCCCATTCTTGAGATTCCAATCCCTATATTCAATTCACAAGTTCTAAAGTTCAGAATTTTTCAGAACTGACAAAGAAAAGGTTTCACAAAAGAAATTAAATTCGTACATGATACATACAAATTCAAAAGAGCAATTAAATGAAACTTTTCTGTTAACAAACATAAGGACCACAAAAGTGTAAAGCAATATCCCAGCCCAGATACTTCGGCCTGATAGATGATAAAAATTAGATTCCTCCAGACGTTTGTACTATTATTTCTTTCTCATAACAATTCATGTCATGCAACTGCAAACCGGAAAATTTGGCAGCCATATTGGTAGACCTATCCCACTAATGCCCCATCCTTTCCTTCTTCATTCAAGGAATCAAACGGTCCATGTTTGACAGAATGTTATCAGAAGATTTGAAGTGAATGAAAATCACGTTTCCTCATAGAAATAGCCAGAAAAGCTTGTCAAATCACAGTTAGCGAGTACGGCCCTGAGCGTGCCAGTCCCCCGATTTCATCATTGTATCATACCGGGAATTTGTTAATTTCTGGCCGTCATCGGAGTGTATATTTCCCGTAATTCAGCATTTCTCGCCCATTATTCCATCCCCGGTTGCGCTGCGAGATTCAAATGAATTCGTTAATTTGCATTCGCTGATCCGGACTTTTTCGAATAATCCGCAAAAGCTCCCAACAACGTTATCGACGATGTGATTCGACCGTACATATTTCAAGGCTCGAAAATTGTGTATTCTGAGCACTCTTTTCATACAGAAAAAAACCAATCACTAAAAAAGTATATCATTCGATGAAAATATAATGATTGCTTTTATTCAAGAGGGTGAAGTTTAGTCCAGTCATTTTTATAAAAATACAGTCAAAATCTCGGAATGCGGCTGTAAACTCCCAAACCCTGGTATCACCGAAACTAAAGAAAAAATTGTTCATAACGTCGGTCTAATTCGTAAACCTGCCATTTCCGCGTAGTTTACAGGAGAAGGAAAAAACTGTGCAAAATCTCTACTTTTTCGCATATTAAAATTTTGAAAATCCCGTTTGTTTCTATAAAGATTGTACTTACAAACCTCTATAGTAATATATATAATATAAATAAAATAATAATAAATATAATATAATAATATGATTTTATGAAAATGGCGGGCAAAGAAACACAAGAAAAGGAGCAACTGCTCAAAAAGTGCAAAAAATGTAGCAATATCCCGTATTCTGGACTCAAATGTGTGAACTGTGGCTCAGTTATGCATCGGGGTTGCTTAAAATACTATGAAAACATTGTAAAAATTGACGAACATCATATTAAGTGTTGTGATAGTCGAGAAAGTGGAGATAACCTCAATGATGATGAACCAAAGGTCGAAGGGTTGGATGATTCCGTTGAAACGGTGGTCGAGGCGTTGAGATCCGACGATGAAGACATAGTGAGGCTCACTGTGAAAAATAACATTCTTTCCGTGGAAAATTCACTATTGAAGAAATTGATCTCCGAAATGGAGGAAAAAAATGCATTGTTGTTGTTTAAAATTGATGTGTTGGAAAGAGACAGACAAAGTGAAGTCAAACTGTCAAAAGCTACACCACAGAATTCGAATAATAGAAATTATGACAAGAATGAAACCAAACCGATGTCACCGGTAGACACGAAGAAGCAGCATATGTCCCGCATAGATCATCGAATATCTAAAACACCGGCGAAGCATGTGGAGGTGAATGAACCCGGAGCGAACAGGTTTGAGTCAGCTGAGAGCGTGGATGAAAACAACCGCAAGATAAATGAAAATAGGACTCGAAAGGAGAGAAGTATGAATAATAGCAAAAATATTATAAAAGGAACATTGCAAAGCAATGAAACTGAGCATTCTTTCTCGGGCATCAAGCAGAAAATATGGCTCCATGTGGGAAAGGTGGAGGTGAACACCACGGAAAGTGATATAAAAAGTTACCTTACACGAATTTTTCCGGACAGAAGCTTCGTTATAGAAGCGCTTCCTATGAAAGAAGGAGCCCGGAGTATATCCTTTAAGGTTGGTGGAGATTTGGACCTGAGAGAAGAGTTATATAAGTGTGAAAATTGGCCAGTGGGTGTAACCATACGTCGTTTCAAGTTTTTTAGACGAGGCTTCGTATTGGAGATTGATTAAAAGCAAAAAGGTGGGGTATTTAACAGTAGCAAATATTAACCTACAGTCACTTGGAAATAAAATCGATCACTTCAGCGATTTCTTGAATGAGGAAAAAATAGACATAGTATCAGTGACGGAACACTGGCTAAGTGCCGACATATTGAAAAGGATCAATGTTGAAAATTATGCAGTAGCAAGTTCCTACTCTCGTGAATCATCGAAACATGGTGGTGTAGCTATATTTATAAGGAACGGTATACCGAGTACAAAGTTGACAGATTTGGAGGAATATTCTATAGATAAAGTCATTGAAATATCGGCAGTGAGAGTATTCTCGTATGAAATGATAATCGTAGCTGTATACAGGCCGCCTTCCGCGGATTTCGAGTTGTTTTTATCTACACTGCAGGGGGTTCTTGAGATGTGTCTTGAGAAATTCCGTAACAAAAAGATAATTCTTTCTGGAGATTTCAACATAGATCTGAACAGGTCATCAAGTGAAAGTCGACACTTTATTGAGATATTGAAGTCGTTCAATATGGACCAGGTTTTCACCGAGTCATCCCGCGTAACGAAGTTCTCATCGACATGTATTGATAACATGTTCGTGAATGGCCTTGACGCTGGATGTTTGAGGGCCACGGTGGACCGACATCTATCTGACCACCGGGCTCAAATTCTGAAAATTCCACTTTCTGGGAGGAAACCCGATAAGCAGGCATTTCGAGTTATCAGATCAATAAACGGAAAAACAGCAAGGATGTTCATTGGGTACTTAAGAGAGGAAGACTGGAGTGCCCTACACGATGCTGACGCTGGGGTGCAATTTTCCAGGTTCCACAGGGTCTTCGTGAGCATTTTCGACACATGTTTCCCAGAAAAGAATACCAAAATTAGAAAATATAAAAGAAAATACAAATCGACCACGGAGGTCCAACTCTTAAGGAACAGGGTTGATGCTGCAAAGACAATAGCCGATGTGCGGAAAGATGAAGAAAGCGAAGCGTTCTACAGAAGCATGAAAGAGTCATTGAAAACTGCCATCCAAAAATCGGTAAGAACGAGGGTTTCAAATGAAATTGTACAATCGGAGAATAAGTTACAGGCAGTGTGGAGGCTGATTCGACAGGAGACTGCGGGTGCGAGTGGGACGACGACTCAGAGTGACCAGATTACATCTGATGCAATGAACTGTTTTCTCTCGCATGTTGAAGATGAAATAGTAAAGAATTCACAACCATCGACAGAAGAGGCAAAGAAATTCTTAAATAAATACAAAACAAGTGTGCGAGACTCCTTCTTTCTGGCTCCAGTCTCAGAAACGGAAATTCTGGAAATTGTTAAGTCCTTGAAAAATAAGAAATCTGTGGATGTCTATGGTATGTCAGCGACTCTCTTAAAACAGGTGATACCTTACATAGTGGAACCTCTATGTAAAATAATAAATGACTGCTTCAAACAAGGTATTTTTCCAGATGAAATGAAAGTCGCATTGTCGCCTTTTTGGAAAAACATAAAATTTTTAGTGATTGTCAGCATGGATTCAGGCAGGGAAAATCTACTACAACTGCAATGATTGATGTCTTGAACAGTATCATAGATTCCTATAACAACGGTGAGGATCTTGAACTGACGTGTCTGGACTTGAGTAAGGCGTTCGACAGTGTGTGTCACGACCTACTTCTAGACAAATTGAGCCACTATGGAATTAGAGGAGAAACACATAAAATTTTTGAGTCTTACCTGAAGCGAAGAACCGAGAGAGTTAAATGGAATAATATAATATGCGCTCCAAAAGAACTCAGGGTAGGGGTTCCTCAGGGCTCCATACTGGGTCCTATTCTGTTCATTCTGTACGTGAATGATATGTTCAGTAACCTCAAGTCTGATGCTGTGTGTAGCTTTGCAGATGACACCGGAGTGATGAATAGATCTCAGAGCAGGACCATTCTAAATAAAAAATCAAAAGAATCCTTAAAAGATGCAGCGACGTGGTTAACTGCAAATGGACTGCAACTCAACGTTGAAAAAACCCAAAAAATTGTATTTTCAAATAAAAAAGATGACCATACCTCACTTAAATATCTGGGAGTAGAGTTCCAAACTTGTCTTAGTTGGAAAACTCACATAGACAGTCTATGCAGAAAATTATCGACGCACATTTTCATGATCAGGAGGATGAAACAGCTGGCCGATGCAGAAACGGTAAAACTCACATACTATTCTGGTTTCCATAACACAGCAATGTATGGTATAATGCTGTGGGGTCAGAGTAGTGAAGCGAAAAGAGTTCTTCTTCTTCAAAAAAGGGCTATAAGAGCTATGTTTGGCATGAAATCCACTGAAAGCTGCAGGGAAATCTTCAAGAGAGAAAGAATTCTTACCACAACATCAGTGTTTATACTCACCTGCTTGAAGTATGCCCATAACAACAGGGAGAGATTCAAGATCGGTGGAGATCTTCACAGCTATGATACTCGTCATAAAAATGATTATATCCTTCCCTGGGTACGAATAACTAGAGGACAGCAAGGACCAAATTTCACTTGCCTGAAGCTTTATAATAAGCTTCCCGTGGAGATAAAAAATTTAAATGAAACGAAATTCGAGAGGGAGGTGAAGAAAATTCTACTCGGGGAGACGGTTTATTGCATAGAGGATTTTTACTCGATGAAATTTTAACACGGTTTGTCTTTTTGGTATGAGGTCGTTTGTAGTTGAATGTTGGTTCTTCATCGTGATGAAATGCTTTGCGTGTATTGTGATTTGATTTGTTATTTTTAAATATGTTTACAATTTTAATTTATAAGCAGCTTAATGACGTGTCATGTATTTTTTTGATGACGAAATATTTATACATTACATTATGTAGGTGTAAATAAATAAATAAATAAAAATAAATAAATCTTCAGCAGATTTCGAAAAACCAAGAAATATAATCACTTAGCAGCTTTTCGTTGTGAATTTTAGATTCCATTTTGGACATAGCAGGTTTTCCTGCTATGTCGGGTCGACGACTGATTTTAAATATTCCCTCTGGTGACTTGGTATCATCTGACTCATTGAGGTTTCTTGGACTACGTGTTGATATCACTCTGAACTGGAGGAATCATGCTGATAGTGTTTGCAAGAAATTATGTAGATCTTATTATGCTATAAGATCCTTAAAAAATATGTTGCCTCTGAACTCGATGTTGGGAGTATACTACTCTCTAGTGGACTCTCACTTGAATTATAATGTGATTCTGTGGGGAGATTCACCTGATGTCGGTGCAGTCTTTGTGGCACAGAAAAGAATAATACGACTTATTTTCAATCTCCACCCAAGGGAGTCCTGTAGACCCATATTTATTAATTATAGAATTCTTACTGTACCTTGCGTGTACATCTTGAATACTTTGCTGTATATATATAAAAATTTCAACTCGATGATGAAATGTTCTAATTTTCATGAATATCATACCAGGAATAAAAATACTCTTTGTTTTCCAACGCATCGTACAACTAAATTTCAGCAATCTCCGACTTTTTATCATCTACCTGATAGGTTGAAGGCTTTGGATCACAAAAATTTCAAGAGACAAGTGAAATCACTCCTAGTGGAGCGATGCTTTTACAGTAAAAATGAGTATTTGAGTTCCATTATTGTTTAATTTAATTATCCGATGGGTTACATATTTTCTTTTCTCATTATTGTTGCTTATTGATGTATCCTATACAAATTCAATTTGTCTGAAAGGGTGAATAAAGTATTATTATTATTATTATTATTATAAATCAAATCAAACTAATTCAATGAGTTCATAACAAAATATATTTTCTTTGAAAGTTGAACAAAACGATCATTATTCAAGTAAGGAACATCATAATTATTATATTATTTTAAAAACAATAGGTATGTAATGTCGATCAAACCGATATGATTCTGAATGTTTTAATTGATGATAGATATGAAATTGAAATCTTCTCAACATCGTCAATAGAAAGTCACAAAAAATTTAATTGAAAAAAATTACATACTCGTAAGGTAATCATAATATTTATAGAAATCAGATGAAATAGTTGTTGTTATACTGTTATCTCTAATATATTAAGATCATGGCTGAGTGGCTTTACTATCTATTATTCCTTTTTTCCAATGATTTTTATGTTTGTACCAAATTTTATCGTGTCTAATTTCTTCCGTCAAGTTTTTTGTTTGCCTGTTACAGTAAGAAGACTGCTTTTGTAGCCTTTTTTCAAGAACTCTCTGAAGCGTGATTGAATCAACGATCCCAGATTGATAATTTGATTCTAGTGAAGGTAAATTATCCTTCAATCTTCTATTGAACATTATCTATGCAGGAGAAAAGCCAATGTCAATAAAAGGAGTATTTCTATACTTAAACAAATACACGTGAACGTTTCCATTTTCAAAATTGCAATTTTGAACATATTTTTACATATGTTTACTGCCTTCCCTGCCAAACCATTTCTTCTAGGATAATTAAGGCTCGATGTTGTTAATGAAATATTATGTGAAGTGAAATAATTTATCATATTGCACGAATGAAAGCGCTTATTGTCGGATATTGTCTGATCAGAAAAGCCGAAAGATGAAAAAATTGAGTCAAAAATTTTGATGACTTCGGCAGAGGTTTTATTCCTCCCCTTCAGGGTAAATTCCGTTTTTATGTTCGTATCGGCAGTATCGGGTATGGAAGGGAGTAAAATCGTGCATAATTTTAAAAATTTCAGATGAAATTTTCTTTTCGCTGTAGACAATTAAGAAAAGAGTTGTCTTCGACTTTTAAAATTTTTAGAAGATCGTATTTATCCTGAAAATGAAATTTAATTTGGCAACTGAGAAAATAATTACGAACATTGGAGGTTTTCAGCCATTTTGAATTATTTTTTCGCAAATCTTCACCTTTTCTGAATCGACATACAAAAATATTCAGAGGTGATCTAAAACCCTTACCTCGAAATTTACACATAACCCACCACACCGAATAGAATATTGCTCAAAAAGCTGACGTTCAAAACACCTTGTATCTCGCTTATGCTTCGAAAACGGGGTATATGTAATGATGCAAAAATGATTCCCTAGGTGTTGTCTATACTGCTATGTATGTTTATTTAGTTTATAATGAAACACTTTGAATATCGTAGCTTCCTTCATGATATCCACTTCGAATGAAAAAAAAATTACTAAAAAATAAAATCAACGGGACTTGTTTTCAATTTTGTCGATTATAATCATTATGGAACTGAATATTTTACTTAAAAATTCCAAGACTTAAGCGTCGCTACAAGCACGTGGATGGCGGACCATTATCATTATAAAACTGAGGCTCCGATAGGATTTAGCAGGTTTTCGTTGTGAAGATTTGCTATTGGGTACAAAGCAGTTTTTCGTGCAAGGCTTTTCTACTAAATTGAATATTGATATTGCCGTTTCTCTTATGCTATAAGGTAGGTTATCGTTTGAACTTTCTGACTAGCTCGAAAAGTGAAATTGACCAAAAATGGACTTGGCAGGTTTACGAATTAGGCCGACGATAACTTATTTGAATGTGATTGCTTAAGAAAAATGTTTAGCTGAATCTTCCAAAATTATAATCTACATTTGGACTGAATTAAAACTGTCTCTTTCTAGAAACAAGCAATCTCTATTAAGTGCTAATTGTTAAGTACATACTCTTATTGTACCTCCTTCCCTTACCCTCTTCCATCGAAGTACAAAGTCGACCATCTTATCTGACTTTCGCAAGGCTCAGGTGGTCGAAACAATTCTCAACAAACAATCCTCAAAACAGTTAACTAGATTTCTGTGTGGCGTGAATTATGGCGCAAGAAACAATTAGAATTAGATGCAAAGTAGGCGAATGTTCCAATGTAAGCAAGTGGAAATTTGGGATCGTAAATTTTCCTCCCGCAATTGAGACTCGGGAAACGTGAATTATGGCTCCATGTTCGCGAAAATCATGAGGATGTTGGTGGTAGTTGCAGAGTTAGGTACGTCTTGCTTTAGATCGAAGATTTTCGTTTCCTGTCGGGTTGAGGTCTCTAGAATAGTTGAAGAAAAGTTGTAACAAAAGTAGTATAAATACTTTCAGTTTTCAGCAGTAGATAAATCACAACAAATTTTAATTGGACATTGATGTAATCATGAAGGTGGAGTTGAAAGAATATCGATACTTTGGAATGCAACTTCATACAGAAAGAGTCTATTACTCATGCATATACCGGTAAAATGGGGTAACTTTGAACCGCAGGGCTACTTTGAAGAAAAAATAAATTATGTTATATCGACTTATAGTGAAACAACCATTGAATTAGGCAACATCGAAATTTCACTACTCAAATCGTAACACATTCAAGAATGGCATGGCAGCATTTATATCAAAATAAGTTCAGAGAGTTAGCAATCCTGTAACATGTATATTTCGAACCTAAAAAATGCCTGTTCGGTATGGTCCGCAAACTTTACTTGCTGTTACCATTTTCATCACATGCTGGCAAAATTTATTTGCTTCAACAATACATTATCCTAGGAACAGTATAGCAAAAAATTTAAAATACTTCTACACACTTTTTCCCATTCATTCTTTTTTAGAACAATGTGCTTAGTCATCGTTATCGGGATTACTTTGAAGGTGTTCAATGAAGTTCAAGATTTTAAACTACCTCGGATTTTCAGAAATTTTAGAGAAAGCTCCGGTGAAATAAATTTTAAAAAAATCTTTGAGTGAGTGTTTCTGGTTAAAAGTACCATACGAGGGATTTATACCCATCACCGAATTATTCACTCTGCTTGACCCTCAGGTATGCAGAAGAGGAAGGAGCCTTCATATCTGAGAAGTTAGTACCAGATAGTTCACTCCTATTTATTGTTTTCTGATATCTATTTCTTTTCTATTATTACATAATATTAATCTAGTTCAGTTTATACCTAGGTACTTTATTTTTCAGGAAAACTTATGTTTTTTCATTCATTTCTTGTCAAAGTAAAAGCCAGATATTGTTTCGAAAAGAAATACTTTTAGTGTATTTTTTAAAATTTTTTAGTATTGAGGTGTTCGCTGCCTTACCGGAGATATATAAGTTCCAAACAAAAAATCGTTCAAAGTCAACTCGCTTCACGGTATTCTACGGGCAATTCCTCAGGTCAAAAGAAACAATTTTTGTTTCTATCATTTATCCGATTCGGCATTTTCTCATTATCACCATAACATATCATTACATTAAAATATTAGTTATAAAAAAAATTCAGGGAACTGACTATTGAAAGTTAGTTGAATGCTGTTCTATGAATATTTGACCAATTTAGAAAATGAAAGTAGGTATATAAAAAACAAAATTAATTGAAGAACATCAATCTATTTGGTTGCTACTGACGATTGTTTATTGCTCAAATAGAATAATACTGCTTTGGCGTATCTTGATTTCAGTGGATCAGCCCTTACTTAAATATTATAATTAGGTTTATGTATCTGTCAATAATATCATTTCGACTGGAATTATTTGGTGGTGTACCCCATGGTTCGGTGATTGAATCATTTCTATTTGTAATTTATACTTCTGACATGATAACATGTATAACCCATTGAAAATACTAATTTACGCATATGATTTTTAACGGTATCATCATTTTCAAGAATGATCAGACAGAGCTCAATTCAACGAGAGCAACTCCTGAAAGAATAAATCCCGAAGATGCCAGGCTCTCGAAGTGGCGAGATGTCAAAGACCAATCTACGACGACGGCCGAAATGCTTGAAAAAACAAGTGACAATTTTCGGACCGTTAACTCAGTCTAAAAAAGCTATAAGACAGTCTTCTATAGCTCAACGCCAATCCAAATCCTGCCATTAAAATGTTATTGCTCTACCAACCGAATTTCAAAGACTTCCGAGGTGAAAATAATTCTCAAACTGATTCCTATTCAACCAATCGTGTTTTTGGCATATTTATGGCAGTAGTTCATAAGGTTCAAAACTGCCTAAACAATAAGTTTATTGTTTATATATATATTGTTTATATATATTGTTTATTGTTATAGTTATTAACTATTGGGTGTACAAGTTTGCTTCCGCCCTTTTGCAATAGCTGGCTGCAGCGGTAAGTGGCAGTTGAAATAAGTAGATCTCAAACATCATATAGCACCCTTGCTTCAAAACAGACACAACCCAAAATTTACTTTTTTCGGTTGATGCTACGGATGAGATCAGTAAACGAGCCTACATTGAATCATAACAAATTTTTACCCACATCCGTGGGTCCTCAGAGGTAAAGTGTGTTAAGTCACATTTTTTCAGACACGAACTTTCTACAATATTGGATTCACATTGGTAAATTCTAGCTATTGGAACACATTTTTGACTCCCTGGGTATATCAAGGCACCAAATAATTGTAGTAAACATTCTTTGAAACAGTAATGGAACAGAAAAATCTCTGTTTTGTCTAATTTTGATATTGTGACTTAACACACTTTACCTCTGGGGTGCTGATATAGATACCTACATATCAAAGTACATATCTATTTTATATTTCGAATTAATTTGAAGATATTTAGCATTTGTATATTTTTGATTTTTGCTTTTGAGTTGTGTCACTTTTGAAATAAGGGTGCGATATGATAAGATTAGGTATTTGCAAACGTAACGCCATCGAAATATTAGTCGATTCGTGTCTGCATCATAAAGTTTTTCTCGATTGATCATGTCAGTTTACTAACCGAATTCTCGTCATTTGCAGGAGGTTTTAATTTTCTGTTTCAGTATGAAGAAATCTGTGGCTGAAGCTCATCGAATGCCCTTAAATACCTTTGGTGAGGGCTCTATTAGTGAAGAACGTGCCGCTTCACAAACGGCGATTTTAATGCCGAAGACCAGCATGACGGTGGAAAAGATAAGGTTTTCGAAAATGCAGAATTGGATGCATTACTTGATCAAGACTATCACAGACGATCGTTATCGAACGCAATTAATGCGTTTGAGCCAAGCATTGAAAGACGAACGGCTGCCATACAACTAGATTCATGATATAGTATATAACATCACTAGCAAGGTAAGAGGGTTTTTACTAGCGAATGGAGGATATAACTGACGAAAATGCCCCTGTTCGCAGGTTTGTTTTCCCTAAAAAATTTATTGAAAAATATGATGTTTAGTTGTCATTTGCAGATTTCAAAAGGTAATAGCGTTTCTGAAATGAAAAAATGAGCGTTATATGCCAAAAAAGGCCAAGGCATTAAGTAAAGAAGAGGCTGAATAATTTCTTTTATATTCTCCTGATGACCAGTGGTTGCTGGAGAAAGTTGTAACAATATTTCGGATTTTTGGATGTTATCGATGTGACGAAATTGTCTCCTTAAACATGAATGATGTAAAAGATATGGAAAAATACGTTATTGTGACATTGCGGCAAACCAAAAATTTAACAACAAGAAGATTCACCATAACCGATGATGGCTGGAGCTTCAAGCCCTGCATGTTATACAGAAAATATGTAAATCTTCGGCCTCCTGGAACAGAAAGCCTAAGATTTTTTTTGACATACCGACATGGAAAGTGCATTTCCCTTAATGCTGGCCAGCACACTATTGGTGGTGTCGCAAAGCAAATAGCGAAATATTTAGGTTTGAAATACCCAGAGTTATACACCGGCCACTCTTTTCGCAAAACTGGAGCCACTATGGTTGCGGATTCGGGTGGAGATATTTTAGCACCAAAGAGTGCAGGAGGGTGGAAGAGCACCGGAATTGCGATGAGTTATGTCGATGATTCGGTCAACAAAAAAAACGAAATGTCTAGCAAATTATTTGGTAGTAAGGAGAGTACAAATGTTCTGCAGTCCTCGAGTTCAGCAGTTTCTGAGTCATCAGATGGTTCATCATCATCAGTATCAACTCTTTCATCATCAAAAATCTGTGTTACTGTAAATAACAAATGTACCATGATTTTCAAAATATATGACGATAAAACAAAATTTTCTAATGTAAGTAATACTACTAACTTGTAAAAATTTTGCAAGTTAACTGTCAGTTTTACAAGTTAGTGACTTGATAAAATAAACTTTCTTGATTAATATTGTGTTTTTGGAAACTGACGTTTACGAATGAGAAACAAATAAAAGTGATTTTCTCTATTTCAGTATCGTAATGAGTTCATTACAATACCAAAAGTAATGAAATGAAACTCATTACAGCATTGTTTTCAGTTATATTTTTCGTTTTGTGGTGGTCAGTACTGCCCTCCGATGCCATCAATTTTCGAATTAAATCAATTCAAATTCCGCAATCTGTCAAATTTCTTTAGTGACACCAACTGCCAAGATACAATACAAAAGTCACTAATCTGTATTTTTTTTTTTGAATTTCGAGAGTTTTCCACGAAACTTTACTGAAATGGAGAAAATATCGTCTAATACTCGTTGCAGAATGCAATTCCAACACTCATGCTTTCGAAAACTCGCTTCTTCGTCGCTCGTTTACGAATTTCGCATTCGTGTTGGAATAGGAGCTCATTCTGCAACTTGTTTTAGAATATACTATTACAGTATGACAATGCTCGGACCCATGTTGGAAAAGTGACATGCTTGGAAACTTTAAAATGGGTAGTTCTACCTTACCCTCCGTATTCTCAAGGCTTGGACTTTCACTTGTTTCGATCAATGACACACGGCCTGGCGGACCAGCACTTGCGGTCATCTGAAGAAGTAAAAAATTTGATCGATTCGTGGATCGATTTAATAGATGACCAGTTTTTTTAAAGCGGGATTCGTATGCTGCCGAAAGATGGGAGAAAGTAGTGGACAGCGATGTACAACTCTTTGAATTAAAATATTCTTACCATAAAGCCGAGATTTTCGATTTCGGAATAAAACAGCGGAAGCAAAGTTGTTCACCTATTAAAACGGATAATTTGGACTAAATTAAACTGACAGACTTCTCGTCGTGATTTGAATAAACTGCATAACCAGATCAGAAGATAAGAGATTATTTTTCCTCATTGAAACAAAAACGATCAAGCAAAAACCTCGCACTATCATTCCAATCTGGTCGAACGGTAACCTCACTTTTTACCACTCTCGATATTATACGCGGCAAACTGCGATGCTCTGAGCAACCAGATTAATAACGTTCTATGATTAATCATAGACGACAAATTGCGGATGATGAATATCCCTGCTAATGTCACCTATAAATTATATCAGAAGGAGTTGTAATTGCCGTAATATCCCAGTTATATCTGCAAAATTATCCCGGTCGCTGTGACATGGCTGCCAGGTAATGCGGAGTGAATTATAGGTGCAATTCTGGAATTATGAGGCCGCGCGCGAGCAACGGTCGCGCGCTAGCGGGATGAATTTCCAATTAGGGGATGTGTTTCACCCTTCACAACTAATGGAATTGAGCTGCGCTCGTCGCTGATATATGTATCTATTTGTACTGTTGATAATTGAGCTTGCATTTTGCGCCATATGGACTACAGGACTACTGGTGAAGTAGTTGCGTTATCTGATTAATCGTGATCTTAATCGAAGGAGAAACAATTAGTCACACATTTTTTACCCGAATTCAATGCTTTATCCTGAATTAATCTGAAAACTCTAAAGGTATCATTCGCGAAAAAGAGGTAAAGAACTGAAATATTCTTATAGTCATTATATTAAAGTTATAATTTCAGGAAATAACCAGAACAACCGATGAACGGTTGGCTACTGGAGCTTAATGTGTCTTGGCGAAAATTAATATGAAGATGTTGCAGTAAAAGTTGATACTTTGAAAATTCGAACAATATGTGACCATATAATAACTGATGACAACCTAAGCAGCATAACAGGGATAAATTCTTTTCAGATGCTAGACATAAGAAAGAAATCCTGCGGTAGTGAATATTGCCATCTCTAATTTTTTCACAAGATAGATTTTGAAAGTAGTGCCTCATAAGTAAGTACTATCCAATTACGGCTCACGGAAACGGTCTGGCAATATGAAATATTAATTTTTTATGATATTTTGCGTGACTAATATAAAAATCAGTGCTTCGAATTTAACAAAAGTGCTGAATCTGGCCATTTCGCAATTATGTTTCTAACTGTGATTTTTTTTTTGAAATTTAAAGCGTCTGGGAGGAATTACGGCTCACGGAAACGGTCTGGCAATATGAAATAGTCATTTTTTGTAATATTCTGGGTGACAAATATAAAAATCAGTGCTTCGAATTCAACAAAAGTGCCGAATCTGGCCATTTCGCAATAATGTTTCTAACTGTGATTTTTTTATTGAAATTTAAAGTGTCTGGGATTAATTACGGCTCACGGAAACGGTCTGGCAATATGAAATATTAATTTTTTATGATATTTTGAGTGACTAATATAAAAATCAGTGCTTCGAATTTAACAAAAGTGCTGAATCTGGCCATTTCGCAACAATGTTTCTAACTGTGATTTTTTTATTGAAATTTAAAGCGCCTGGGAGGAATTACGGCCCACGGAAACGGTCTGGTAATATGAAATATTTATTTTTTATGATATTCTGCGTAACATATATAAAAATCAGTGCTTCGAATTTAAGAAAAGTTCGGTATGTTTTTGTCTATGTTTTCTACCTGATACCTGTGAACGGGCCGCCCAGCCAAGTTAGCGAGTATGCACACACTATTAAACACATATAAGACTGTTCATACTGTAAAATTCGTTACTTCAAAAATAAGTAACGTCTGGGGGCCCTGGGATCTTATTCTACAAGTAACGAGACTAAGATGCTGTTTCAGCAAAATCAATGTTTACAGAGGGCGCAACCTACCCTTAAATTGCGTCAACAAACGAGAAGTTCCACAACTCCAGTGAGCCATAGCACAAGAAGGCAAATTGTCCCTCTACGTGAATGCCCAGACGGCACCTATATTCCCGGAATATTCCTCCAATCTGCCATTAAGCCAAAAGATATTGCAATATGCGAGGCATATGCCAGATATATATCAAATATATCTGCTCTCAAAAGAATATTCCAAATATATGCCATCCCAGATATGTCTGGTATATGCTATGGGAATATCTATATGATATGCGTTTAGAATATTATTCAATAGTATTTATTGGTATATATACATGAATCTTCATGGAATATTATAAACGTTACAAAACCATTTTTGAACGATAATCTTTTAAAGTGTAGGTACTACCACTACCTCAATTTTGCTTTTGTTCCGAACTCATCAATAATTGATGAGTTTGTTATTTTCCAGTAAACTGTTAAAGAACTACAAACTTTCTATATAGATTATATTTTCGAGGAATCGCAGTTATCATCAAGTTAATTATAGTTGGATTCAAGTTAAAAAATAACACTTTCATTCGCTTAATAATTTGATCTTATTTATTAAACTGAGTAAACAATGGAATCAATGATTTGTAATTTATTTATATGATTGATACAATGAAATGAAAGAGCAGGCAACAAATTAAACGTTTTTATTTGTGAAAAATGGACATGCTATACTATATCGTATATCGACTGAGAGTCGAGTGACTTTTTAAATAATTGAAATGTTCGATGAAACAGAAAAAGAGGTCCATTATGATTTTGATCTTATAGGAAAGAGATCAAATATATATTTTCAATAAATGGAAAAACAATATATGATATTCGAGCAGATATATGAAAAGGTCGTAGACAAGTTGTCAAAAATCATATATGATAATCAAATATTAGTCAGCAGAGGTGAGAGTAGCTTATTCCACTGGACGATCGAATCACTTTTGCTCATATTTTTGTTTCCATGAAGCTGCCATGTGGTGACAGAGATGTCTGGAACTTAGAATCTTTCTAGTTCAACTTAATACTTCTTGCTTTTCATTGAACCAAATACATTGCATTTCAAACATTTCAGAGCCATTGTAGGTTGAGGAAGTTATGTGGCCACTTCGAACCATATTTTCGCCCTTTCTAGATATTTCCTTGAATTTTATCAAAATATCTGACAGAAATACCAATGACATTATTTCTTTACAGGAATAAAAATACTCCTTTATAAATAAAAAATTAACTATTTGCTGGCCTCTCCCATTCTTAACTCCTGCAATTTCGTTCCCTGAATTTACCGATAAGAATATCAAATTTCGATTTGACTTTTTCTTATGGATGTAAACATTACGTCACGACGTTTTCAGTCAAAATATTCATATTTTTGTTTTGTGGTCTTGGATTAAGGTTATTTGTGTTCTGTGGTTAGTGGTTAGTAGCAGTTTGGCGTTCCAAAATGGTCGTCACGTTGAGATCAAAGATGTTATTGTTTGAGTATTATGTGCAGCCAAGCACATGATAAAAGATCAGACAGACAGACAAGAGCATGAATATCAAATCGGCATTGGTAGGTACTCTTATATTTGGAATGCTTGAAAAAGGTTTGTCAGTTCTTTATCTTTGGTTATGTATATTTACGTTTTTTTCAGGTCAAAGAAATGAGGACTTAACAGTGAGGAAGTGATAGAAAGGATATTTCCTATATTTTTGTTGGGTTGGGAGAAGGCAAAAACAAACTTTTCATCCCTAATAAAATTGTGCAATGTTCTCAAAGGTATAGTATAAATAATTTCAGTGATCATGAAATCCATAATTAAGTTTTATTAATATTTTCAGAGGTTCTTAAGCAGAATGAAAATACTAAATTTGTTACCAAAATTTTGCTTTCAATCCAAACGTAACAACTACAAGAGCATGAGTGGATTATCATTTCAGGTGTAAGTCTCAGCCGAGCTGAACAGGTCGAAAATGTTAGTGGAATTGTTACAGATTCAGACGCAAAACAGGTTTTCTGAGATACTCATCAAAAAGAGGGATCGCAGGCATATATCATCATCTTCAAGAAGGAAGGTTGCCTCGATATAAAATGCCAACACTGCCTATTAAAATTCAAAGTAAGTAAATTCTAGAACAGACTTCCACTATTACTAGAGCAGTAGACGGCCTCTTATCTTGAAAATCTTAGAATCACTGTTTTTTTCAGGGCCAAATCTGCTAGTTGAGAGAAAGCCAGATCAAAAAAACTTGCTCTGAAATGAGTGAAAGAAAAAGGCGAGGAAGACCAAAATCTACCTGAGAGACCGAGAGAATGGGTGTGGACAGAAGGGGATGGAGACTGGGAACCGGAAATCCGTAGGATCTATGATATATCTATATCAGCACCCCAGAGGTAAAGTGTGCTAAGTCACAATATCAAAATTAGACAAAAGAGAGATTATTCAGTTCGATCATTGTTTCAAAGAATGTGTTCTGCCATTATTTGGCGACTTCATATACCTAGGGAGTCAAAAATGTGTTCCACTAGCTAGAATTTACTAATGTGAATCCAATATTGTAGATAGTTCGTGTCTGAAAAAATGTGACTTAACACACTTTACCTCTGAGGTGCTGATATAGATATAACGTCGGTTTCACAAAACTTTGTTTGTACGATTAAATTACTCAAAACGTGTGATTCGATTGGTTCGATTTACGTGAGGTTTTTAATTGCACAATTAAAGTTTTGTGCTAGTTCACAAACCAAATAATTGAAGTTCACAGTTTAAGATTTATACCATTTAAAATATTACCTCATTGTGTTTTCCCTATTTTTTAGTTTAATTCATCAAATGTTAATTTTTACTTATTCTTAGTTCATATGCCTTGTATTGTTTTGTAAAATACCTAGTTGATTTATATTTATATTTTTACTTTATGTTCATTTTTATAATTTAATGTGATAATTTTGTTAATTATTGTTATTGTACAAAATATTCTTAAAACTGTAATAAATTTTTTTGAAACAATCGAATCAATGCATTATTATTTAGTACCGCTACAAAAATTTACATATATTTAAATATATACAAAGATATTACCAGCATATGGCATGGACAAATCAGGAGATAAAAAGATATTGCCAGCATATATGTAAGGGAGATATTCATAGATGAATCTGTATGGCATATGCCATGGAAATATTTTTGAAGATCATGGGATATTCCTGGCAGATGTTTCATGGTGACCTTGGATATTCCTGATATCTGCCAGGCTTATGCCGTGGGAGATTTGGAATATGTTTGGAATATCTCAATATGCCAGCGGTATATTCATTGAATATGCATGGAATATTTCTGTGCCGTCTGGGTGATACAGTTTGCAAATGTTTAGTGACTCTCCCAAATATTTCATACTTACTGTATTCTCTCGTGAATTATCTCTTGTACGGACGACCCACTCCTAACAACTTCACTAAAAAACAGTGACACCTTCGGAAGCATTTATCTACAAAAACGCGGCCACATGAGAACATCAATTTGTCACCTGCAGAAGAAACAAAAAGACGCATGTCATCAGTCACTGAGCAGTATTTGCATGGTATTAGCTGAAAATTGTATACTCTGAGAATTCGCTATCAGACGACTTCCTGACGTCGGGTATGTTCATAGAAATCACCAACTCTCAAAAAGGCGACTGAGAATCAACGAATTCATTCTCGGCGCTGTTGGACCGAGACGTATTCAAGGGATTCGGATATTACAATAAATTTAAACACTCATTTTTTGTTCTTTTCTTGTTCCTTGCTAAATAAAGAATCCCTCTAATCAGTTTATACAACATAAAATATGTTGCTAGCATCTTTTCGAATTTCTGCATTTAAAGTGGAAAATTCATATTGTGAGATACTTTTTTACTGAGAGCTTCATGTAGAACGGATAATATAATAATAAAGCCAAAAAATGTTTGACCAGCGTAATGACCCTCCATTTTCGTCATATAAAAGGTGTCAAATTCCGAATGCAACCGACTGCTTTCAAAAATCAATGGATATGGTGTCCCAAGTTCGAGTGCCTAGTGGATGTTTCTGGATTACTGTAACTTCTCGAAATCTGAAAATTGAGAATATCATATTTTTCGAAATTCTTTGCTGAGCTATAAAATATTCTTGAAGCCTGATCATTCTCAGTTATTCAAGGGATGAAATTCATTTTACAATATTTTCGTTTCTGATACGATCGAGTATTCAATTCTGAATATATTTTCATTAGAATCGCGAGAGTTTTCAAGAAATCGAAAAACAAACTGAAAAAAGGGGGATATGCATTCCTAGTTTGTTTTATGTTAGTTTGTACTATTCTGAATATTTTGAGCATGAACCGTTCATTTTTCAAATAAGGACTTTATATTTATATCATTGCGTTGGATTTTGCGGTTTAAAATAATAAATTTATTGAAACATTATTTGGGCTGTTTCCATTATCTACGTGTTTGGTTGTTACTGAATTTTCGGCAAGCATTCGCCTGCCGTCCTCAGGGTGTTGTTGGTTTGTGCCATACTTGTTCTGTCTGGACTTGTGTTTGGCAAAAACCGGTCCTTCTCAGGACCAACAACACCCTGAGGATAGCAGGCGAATACTTGCCGAAACGTCGGTAACAATCAACCACATAGATAATGGAAACAGCCCAAATAATGTTTCAACAAATATACCATTATCAATAATATCTCGTTCACGAAAAAAATTGTTGTCACATGTTCATGATCCTAATTAAATAATTAAATTTTCAGATTTCAAACGGGTGAAATTCTCCAGAACTTCTCTTATGTCTGCTTATATGGAAAATTTTTGACAGGAGTTAGGGCCAGTTTCATAATCAGTTTTAAAGTCCCTTTAATTTTTAGAGCTCCTTTAAGTTCAATATTTCGGTTTCATAACACATTTAACTTTCTTGAAGCCACTTTATATTTAAAGGCCCAATTTCGGGACTTTAGCAGCTAAAGTATCCTTTAGCCCTGAATTCCTAACCTGTTCAGACTGTCAACTCATTTGAGGTTAGTTATGTTGTGTTTTATTTTGAAATCACAAGTGGAATGAGAATACGAAAATGAGAGTATGGAAACGTAGATTTCCAATTTCGAAATGAGACTACAATTAGACACCATACGGCTCATTGTGGTTGCAACTGCAACCACATGATATCAATGACATGTTTCCTATCAATAACTTTGAAAAGGAATTAGGTGATAATTAAAAAATTTTTGCTGATGCAGTCAATGGGAAACATGTTAAAAATTCAATCATAACAGGTCATTTTGTTATATTAAGCTGATGTAATTGGTGAAAATGAATGCTTATTTAAAGATTATGTTTATTCAATTTTTTTTTCCTATTTCGATTTCTAAATCTAATGATGTTAATCTGATGCAATGCTCCCTTTTATCAGCCGCAATCATCAATTCCATTTTTTTTTTGTAATATTGAGTTTGGGATTGGTATTTTCCCCCAAATTTCTAGGTGTATATTTTAAATTTGAACCTTAACGTTATATCCACATGACATGAAAATAACATAACTTCCTTCAATTTTAAGATGGTTGTGGTTAAATACAACTGCAACTGTCCATTTTAGATTAAATGAAACGATTTCAGTTATGCCAACATACAACATTTCACCTAAAGTCTCCTTTAAGTAAAGTCCCATTTAATTTCATTATGAAATCGGGTGGACTTTTAAAGTGGGCTTTAGCTGAAAGTGCACTTTAACTAAAGTGTACTTTAGGGGTTTATTATGAAACTGGCCCTTAGAACAGTTGAAGAACAAGAAGTTGATGTAAGTTCTCGATACATTCAGCAAGTTTTAATATTGTTTTCGTCTTTCTTATAACGAATTTCATGTAAATCATAGACAATTTCTATTTAATTCAAGGCCAAGTTCGGTTAGGTGTTACACAATAAACTCCTTCAAACCTCACTGCATTTTTCACTCCAACTATAATGAATTTACGACTCTCTAAAATTATAAATATCACTGAATCTAGTAGCCTTACAAAATACTGAATTCTGCACTGCTACTTCAACGTATTTTCAACCCACTGAAGAAAGAAGAAATATCTTGTGAAGGTTTGTTCTCAAAAGAAACAATAGTAAAAGGCACTATTTCTTCTACTCCTAGGTAAAATCAAAACTTTTGATCCAAAACAAAAAATGATTCAATTTTGGAGAATCCACCCCAAATTGACTTTCATATATTATCGCTTTCAATCAAAATATCATCGATTCAACCATTGTAATCTCAACTTATGAATCTTCTTCTTCTCGTCCAAACGTCTGTTACTTGCGTCGCCTATAGCTCCTCCTTCTACTTCTGGCGCCCAATAGTGTTCGACGGTCGATCGATCAGCGTCGCGGCGCCCCTAAATCTGACGCTGTGGCGGATTTTCGCGGACTCCAGAAATAATCCATGATTACCCCTAAGGTAAGGGGCACTGATTTCGCATCTCTTGACATAAGAGTCATAAAGAGTCTTGACATGTGTCATATCTCATATATGTTGAGCTAGGGTGAGTCGTTTCTGTAATTCCCGATTATTTTAAATAAATGTTCAAATAACTCATCCCCTTTTCTTTCAATACATAGTATTAGTAAACGTAGTAAAAGACGAGTATCGAGTTGTTTTTCCAAAAGACATGTAAAAATTTTTCTTTAAATGTATATTGTCCTTCAAGGACTTCTAACACCTTTTAAATATTAATATTGATGTTGAAAGTTGATAACTTGAAAAAAATTTCAAAGATAAGTTTTTCATATTGTTCTAATAGATTGAGCAAGAAATGTGAACATCCCCTAACAAACAATGTAAAATTTTCCCCTACCTGTAAAACCACAAGGACACAGTTAGTTTCCCATAGCACAGTTCACAGTATCATTTAAACCAAACTAAATGACAAAGGAAAATTAAACGTAAACCCAGAGTTCAAGGTGATATATATTTGTCGAACACACTAAATATGTACATTTTTACATTATATCAATAATCTACTAGATTCCTTTACCTTAATAATATAGTACGAGTGGTTAACAATACTTTACAAGACATCACAATTCGAATTTAACACTATGAGTATTCACCATATCGAATATTCGGTTCAACAAAATTCTCTCAACGACAAGTGTCAGAAGGATGATCGTTCTGTGTTCGCGGTACATTTCAACTACTCTGTCGCGAATTCGAACTACAAGGAGGATTTGTCGATGTATTTTCTTCCATTTCTTCCAAAATTACTAGTTTGGATTATGTTTCGGGAACAAAGGTTCTCGAAAAGAAGTTGCGTGATTGGTGATGTTTGATTAGGTGGTTAAAAAATATGAAATTCAATGAAAAACAGACGAAACAAAAATGAAAAACACACGATAATAGAATCGGGAGACCCTCAATTAAAGCTAGTAATCATTTGACAGAAGAAAATTTGAGCAATTCTAGAAATTTTTGGCGTTAATAGATATCCCGTAAAAAGTAAAAAAAAATTATTTATACCTAATGAAAGGTGAGTATCTACAGTGAATAAGTATATAAAAAATAAAGGATTATCCAATGAAGAGAGGACAATTTTCAAATTAACGTAAATTCAGCGGTTTCATTGATGGTAGAAATTTTTCCTTATTCCATCTTATTCACTGTATAAACTCGCCATTGCCCACATTTTAGAAACCAAATGATTAGAAATTTCCCATCACCAATGATTCAAATCGGACCTACCTCCGTTTTCCTCTCAAATTCGACAATTTGATTCTTGCATCTTGAAATCGAACAAAAGTCAGTATATACATTTAAGATAAAACCATCATCTCTTGACTAGTTGAGACCAACTTTTCTTTGTACCTTAAGTGCTACGAGTAATGAATATCTAGAAAAAAGAACATTCTTTCATCACATGAACCAGTTGCTCCTCGACTTAATCTTATTTCTACCATTTGATTCCGAAACGCGATCAGAACAATCCTCCGAACATAGACCACGCTCTTCTCCTCTATGACCCACTCTGTTCTTTCGCCTGCGCCGCCGCTGCTTCATTGGCAGATTCCTGTTTCCTGTGGAACGCCGCCTGCAGCGACAACGGTGGCAGGAGCGGGAAGTTCAGTCCTCCTGCCAAGCTGGCCGCTTGCTGGAAGTTGGCCACGTGTTGGAGGCTCTGCAAAATGGCGGCGGAATGCTCCTGCGCCTTCCTGCGCAAATCGGCAACGCTGGATGAACGCTGGTCGTTCTGCGGCGACAGTTGGGAGGCCTCGCTAGATGGCAGCAGCTGCGGGCCGAGGTTCGACAGCGGTTTGATGGGGCAGCAAGAGCAGAGTCCAGGAAATCCTGTAAGAAGAAGAAAATGTATTGTACAATTTTTATCAGTGTACTGTTTACTTATAATAACGAATATTTTGTACGAAATTATATAATTCAGGAAGACTTTGGACAAAAGTCATGTCAAAGCGAGTGTCAAGTACGTGCCATTTTTTTTCCACCATTAAAAAAATGTTACAATGGGGGTCATGTACAGGATGTCCTGACAGCAAATATTAAAATTTTACACACAAAAAAGTACTAAAACTCGAAAGTTTGTACCGCTTTCGGAGTAATTTGATTTGATATGAAGCTATATCCGATGAATTTTCAATGTTGACTACAAGATTATTCATACACTGCGCAAAAAAATTAACGCGCATTATGGAAATCTCAGATTTATTCTACAACTGAAGGTGTTCTCAATGATAATTATATTTATCAGAATTATGCATGCACATGTTATCCACTTTCAACGTTTTTCTTCAATACAGATGTTTTTTCCCAGCAGGAATAAAAAAAATGATATTATCAGATTTTGAACGTATTGGCTCCATTCTAAAATCAGTTGTTCTCGATCAATTCCTGTGATCAATAGTTTTTCTTTCGTTTGATTTTCTACACTCTATGGCTATGCAACACGAAACACGCAATTTGACCCAAGAGGAATGTGCCCAAGCGGTAGTTTTGCGAGAAGAAGGGTGGACATACACAAGAATTGCAGAAAGGTTTGGAGTTTCCCATACAAGTGTGTCCAGAATGTTACAGCGATTCAGGACAGGGTAGACCACGGGTAACAACTGCCATTCAAGAACGTTACTCGAGAGTTTCTTCGTTGAGACAACGGTTTGCAACCGCTCGCCTCCTTCAAAATCAGCTTGAGCAAACTAATGGGTTGCAAATTAGCACTCAGACAATAAGAAATCGCCTCAGAGAATATGATTTAAGGCCTCGTGTCGCGGCAAGAGGCCCAGATCTTACCCCAGCCCATCGAAGGGCGCGTTTGGATTTTGCGAGAGAGCATATCCATTGGGAAGAGGCCGATTGGGAAAGAGTTCTCTTCACAGATGAGTCTAGATTCTGCCTCTACCATTATGATCGACGTTCCCTTGTAAACAGACGTTCACATGAAAGATATGCTCAGTGCAATTTCCTGAATACTACTGGTTTCGGGGGAGGATGGATTATGGGTGGAATATCTTTGAGTGCTCGCACAGATCTAGTGGTTGTTGATAATGGAGCTATGAATGATGATAAGTATACAGGGTGTACCAAGTTCGACGGCCTATTAGGCGTTTCTAGAGAACTAGACTTATTTGAAATCTGAAAATTGGGATTATGATATTGTTTGACATTATCTACCGAGCTAAAATATTCTTGGAGCCTGAACACTTTCAGTTATACAGGGAGCGAAAAAAAAATTTTCAAAATTTTTTTTTTCTGTTTTTTTCTTTTTAAATTTGACAGAGTATGCAATTCTGAATACATTCGTACTCAAATCGTTGCATTCGTCGAAATACTTTCAAAAATATCGAGAAAAACCTGGAGAAAAAGAGAGAAAAGAGTATTCGGTATTATGTTTGTTATTCTTAATCTAGATACCTTAAGCACAAACCGTTTTCACATTTTTGAACTCGAAGAATGTGAAAATATTGTACATTTCTAGAATTTCGAAAAACTCATCACAGGGTGTTCCAAATGTTGGGTCAAAAATTGGGATCAAGATTGGCCCATAACTTTCGTTTTTCAACTTAGAACCCTATTTTTTTATGATTGCGTTGGATTGTACAAAGAAAAATGATGATAATGTTTCAACATGTTGATGCTCCTAAAATTGATAATTCTTGAGTTATTTAGGATTTTCTGATTTTATGTCGTACGTAGCGTCAAATTCATTAAATCTGTTTCATATCAACTATGACCTTGGTCATAGAAGATAAATTATTCCAATAACTCACTAGTGACACACCTTTTTCTTTAATTCATTCATCATTGTTGTTATGAAACAGATTTTATGAATTTGACGCAACGTACGACATGGAATCAGAAAATACTAAATAACTCAAGAATTATTAATTTTAGAAGTATCAACATGATAGAACATTATCATCATTTTTCTTTGCAGAATCCATTGCAATCATAAAAAAAAGGGTTCTAATTTGAAAAACGAAAGTTATGGGCCAATCTTGATCCCAATTTTTGACCGAACATTTGGAACACCCTGTGACGAGTTTTTCAAAATTCTAAATATGTAAAATATTTCTACTGTCTTCGACTACAAAAACGTGAAAACGATTTGTGCTTAAGATATCTAGATTAGAAATAGCAAACATTATAACGAATACTCTTATCTACCTTTTTTGGTTCAGTTTTTTTTTTATATTTCGGAAAGTATTTTGACGAATGCAACGATTTGATTACGGATGTATTCAAGTGTGTGTCACTAGTGGAATAATTCATCTTCTATTACCAAGATCACAGTTGATATGAAACAGATTAAATGAATTTGACGCTACATACCACATAAAATCAGAAAATCCTAAATAACTCAAGAATGATCAATTTTAGGAGCATTAACATGTTAGAACACTATCATCATTTTTCTTCATACAATCTAATGCAATCATAAAAAAATAGGGTTCTAATTTGAAAAACGAAAGTTATGGGCCAATCTTGATCCCAATTTTTGACCCAACATTTGGAACACCCTGTGATGAGTTTTTCAAAATTTTAAAAATGTACAATATTTCCACAGTCTTTGACTTCAAAAATGTGAAAACGGTTTGTGCTTAAGGTATCTAGATTAGGAATAACAAACATAATACCGAATACTCTTTTCTCTCTTTTTCTTCAGGTTTTTCTCGATATTTTTGAAAGTATATCGACGAATGCAACTATTTGAGTACGAATGTATTCAGAATTGCATACTCTGTCAAATTCAGAAAAAAAAAACAGAAAAAAAAAAATTTGAAAATTTTTTTTTCGCTCCCTGTATAACTGAAAGTGGTCAGGTTCTAAGAATATTTTAGCTCGGTAGATAATGTCAAACAATATCATAATCCCAATTTTCAGATTTCAAATAAGTCTAGTTCTCCAGAAACGCCTAATAGGCCGTCGAACTTGGTACACCCTGTATAAGAAACATTCTTGAAGAGCATGTAGTGCCATTTGCCCCATACATTGGTGAAAATTTCATTTTTATGGACGATAATGCCAGACCCCATAGTGCGCGCATCGTTCAGGAGTACCTTGAAGAGGTTGAAGTCTCTCGAATGGTTTGGGGCAACGTCAATAGAAGGCTGAGAAGTTCAGAAAATCATCCAGCTACTCTTAATGACTTAGGAATCCAACTCGGAGAAATCTGGGAATAATTAGATCAGAACATTTTAAGATCACTCATTTTGAGTATGAACCGTCGTTGCCGAGCTATAATTAACGCCAGGGGTGGAAATACCAAGTATTAAATCACTTATCAGCATTTCGAAAATTGTTCATTTCTATCCTTTTACATAAGATCCGGTGAAATCCTGAATTTTTCTTCCCGTTAATGTGTCTTGTTTCATTCGAAACCTTCCCGAGAGAACATAAAAATAAGTTATCAAGTCAATGTAGAGTTAACTCCCATAAAATTGAGATTTTCAGAATGTGCGTAAATTTTTTTGTGCAGTGTATAGCACCATTCCAAAAAGAAAATCATGTAGAAAGTGCACAATATTTGGAGCTCTTTGAAAGAAGAAACCGTAACAGCAAACAAAATTATCAAACACATCTTTGGAAATGATGGTAAGCCGTTTTGTGAACAGAATCTGAATAACTCATCTCTCAGACTCAGAGGAAGACGATAAATAGGTAGGCGATGATAAGTTAGGAATGACAAAGGTCCAGGACGGATCCTTGTGGTACTCCCAATTTCAAAGTGTATTCAGAGTACCCCCGAATTTGACACTTGCTGGTCTTTTGCCAGTATAAATTTTCAACCAATCCAGTAATTCACCCCCTGGGGAATTCAAGATCGAAATTGAAAATGTCCCAATCATCAACTTTCTTACACCAAATTTTCACAAAGATTCTCTGATTGAGTTCGCAGATACGATTTTCTGAAAATCACTCATTCTATGATATCAGGGTTTCCAAAGACAAATAATCAAAAAAAGTGAAAATTGAGTTCAAAATATAAGGCCAATACCCGGTCATATAATTCCGCACTCTAAAAATATAGGACATAAATCGTTCGCGAGAGGCTGTATCGAAGTTAAAATACGGAACGCATCCCTCCCCTCAGACCACAGAAACAACATCGCCCGACATTATCGAATTATGAGGCGACGGCGTGCATAATTCAGGCCGTAAAATCGTCATAAAAACGGGTGCTTCGCGTGCGTGTTATTCAATTTAAAACTTAAAGTATCATTGTATAAATTCGGCCGATCTCAGGTGGCCGGATCCCGCAAATTGGCCATAGAAGACGCGTTACCGAGCCCGGAACGATGCTCTCGATGGCGTCACCGTAATCGCGTTATTATACTCGAAGATAAATCGTTGTCGTAATCTGCGAACGGTCGATTGCTTCTGCTTTTTCGCCGCGCCTTTTGACGTGGAAGGGGGACTGATTGATATTTATGGCCAGATTGACGTTTTTTCTATGTGGTTCCGGATGGAATCGGTTCGAGCAAAAAATCTTCTGTGGTTTTAAGAAATGCGGAAATGTCAGAATATAGCGTCGGCAGTTCAGTGGTTACAGCGTCGGCTTGAAACCGCGAGGTCTGCCCTGATAAGACAGCAAGTCGTATATGCATGAATAAAGTTTCGAGCAATTAAGCAATTTGTGAAATTTCCAATACTTATGTACATAAAATTGTATAAATATCCCCAATCCATTTTATAAAAATGGAAAACATCAGGTAGGAATTGTGCTAACAACTTAATTTGTGTTCTATCTCCCAGTCTCTGAAACAAGAAACAATAAGAAAAAATTTTAAATAATAGAAGAAAGGCCCATGCTTAAAAATTTGAGCACTCATTTGTAAGGGGCCAAAACTTCACAAGAAGAAATTGTTGCCTAACAATAAACGAAAAGAAAACACTTTGAACTATGAAGCGTAACGTTTCGGAGTCTAAGCCAGACTCCTTCGTCAGAAAATTTCTATTTTCATCATGTGATTGCCGGTATTGGAAGACACATGATCTGCTATTTACCAATATCTCTGTTTTTATGTTATTCTTATGTTCACGCTTTCTAATTTCTGAGGGGCTTGATGTTTCTCCTGTATAAGATTTTCCACAAATACAGGGAATATTGTAAATACAATTTTTTGATTTTTGGTTCTCATTCAAAGGTTGAGTTTTTGTTAATATAGATCGTGAATCATTTTTTGTTTTGAAAACAGTTTTCATGTTGAGTTTTGAACCAATTCTTTTAATTTTTTCTGAAAGTCCATCAACATAAGGAATCAAATTTATTAAAATTGGTTGTTCTTGACGGTTTGTTGTGGGTTCCTGAGTGTTATTATCGTTTTGACGCAAAATTGTTCTCTATGTTTTCTCTAGTTTTTTCTATGAAATTCGTTGGATATTGATTATCCTCAAGAATATTTATAATGAAATTAATTTCATCATTTCGTATTTCAGTTGTCGATTGTTATATATCTTATATAGGAGAAACATCAAGACTCTAAGAAATTAGAAATCGTGAACATAAGAATAACATAAAAATAGAGATATTGGTAGATGACCACATGATGGATTGGAATAGCACAAAAATTTTAATGATGGAACCTAATAATTATAGAAGAAAAATCAAGGAGTCACCTTGTATTTTGTTAGATGAGGCTGATAATCTCGCCAATTGTTCAGTAGGGGTAGATCGAATTTGGATGGATTTATTTAAAAAAGAACTGGTTTCAGGGAATTTTTAAATAAAATAACGATATCAACATCTAGTAATCAATATTAATCTATGTTCAACATCCTATATTGACAAATGTCAATTAAAATATCAAAATATTGTCACGATTCTGCGAAGTTGTATGAAAAATAGAAATTGTCTGACGAAGGAGTCTGATTTAGACACCGAAACGTTACGCTTCATAGTTCAAAGTGTTTTCTTTTTGTTCATTGTTAGGCAACAATTTCTCCTTGTAAAGTTTTGGCCCCTGTCAAATTAGTGCTCAAATTTTTAGGCAGGGGCCTTTCTTCTATTATTTAAAAATTGTTTCTTGTTTCAGACACTAGGAGAGAAAACCCAAATAAAGTTTTCAGGAATATGCAAAGACCTCCCAGAAAATATTTCAATAAATACCACACATACATGTTTAGCTAAGATGGGTATTTTTACGGCTTCTAAGATGAACTTCACTGTTAATTTTTACTTGCTGGTAATCGGTAATCGACCACTATCATAAGTGAGGTATTTTGGCAAACGTCCCTCTAATCCGAAAAAAATATGTTCATCCTTTGTTGAACGCAAAGAATGTCTTATCTAAAAATGCTATTGCTAAAAAAATAATGAGAGAGGAAACAATGAACTTGAAGCAACTCATGCATTTTTGCTGCTGCCTTACCTTTCAATGATGGAAACAGAGGCGGCGAAAAATGAGAAGCTAAATGAGGCGGGAAGAACAGCGCTGACGAAGATCTTGCTGTTGAATTCGAATGATCCAACATCGGCCTGAAGCTAGCAGAGCTGCAAAGAAAACAAAATCAATATGTGTTCTCAAGTTTATGAAATGCTTCAAATTTTTCACAGGGAAGAAATCTGTCTTAATTTTTAGAGAATGTTCAAGTTATCATCAGTGAAGTTAGGTACTTTGTCTATATCGAGAGGTATTTAGTTATGAGTAACGAAATTTTGGATAGTAGTAGTAAGATATACTTATGAATGATATTATAGCTATCAATATAGGTAACGAAATTATCATGCGATTTATGATAATTGAGGACATCGTAAAGTCATCATAGTTGCAGCCATCACCATGAAGTTGAAGAAACGGAGTTGCTGGCGTATTTCTCAAAACTTTCTTAGGGCCGGCCAACCATAATCAGTTTCAACTGTGAGTGTCAACTGTTAAGTTAAAACTTTTATATAAGTTGAAGCTGAATGTGAGTGAGTATTTCAGTCTCAGTTCAACTTGATTTTTTCAATTGTACAGTTCAACTGAGAAATATGAAATTTATCATATTTTTCAATTGAAGGACTGACCGTGTGTGTTCAATTTGGAAATTCTCGCCGACCTACACCAGATAGCTGCCAAGAGCTGAGCTCCAGGTAATAAGATCTGCTGACTAGACACTGCCGAAACAAACATATTTCATACCTATGGGAAAGTCGGCAGAGGAAATTTGCAGGCTCTGTAGGTCAGAAGAAAAAACGGGTTAACACGTGGTATGCAAGTGTCTAGAGCCATCAAAACAAAGAACCATTCAAACGAGGAAGTCGGTTCTGGATAGGTAATAGCTAAGGCTCCTAAGGATGTCATTGGACGGCCGACTTGGGATTCAAATGGACAAGTTGGGTTAAGAACAAATGATCCTCGTGGTCGAAGTTCCCTGAAGGCTGAACCAAGCTATAATGACCCCCGTTCAGAATAATAATAAAAACATAATTGGTAACTAAGCTATTATGAGGAACTAAGCTTTTATATAGGTTTTAATACTTTTTTGATGTTAATGGTGATTAATGAAGATTTCACATAAAATGATACCATAAAAAATAATATACAATTCAAGTATGCCTCAATCTAACGCCCATCAATTTGTAGTAGGCCGTTAAATTTTAATTTTCCATTAAACACGGTTTGCATGACGACTACTGAAGTGATTTTCTGTTCAATCGAGGACTCAAATTTTAATTAACCATTAAATTTTAATGATGGCTGCTGTTGTCACGATCAGAGACAGACATACGGAAAGTTCATATTGTATAATTACATCTTTCAAAACACAAATTCAAGCAATCAGTGTCAACTACATAGGTATACGAGTATATGGGATGACAGCCTTTGATGAGAAATGTCACCTGCGAAGCAAACTCCTGAGAAAATGAAAATCGAATATTCCCTCATGCGTTTCATAAAAAGGGGAAATTTCCCGCAATTCCTCTGTAGCGACCCCGAAATACATCGCGTCAATTCCCATTACCGTCTTACAAACAAAACCCCGTAAACACGCCCTAAGCCGCAAGACCATAATTTAAAATCCGAGTTCCTGCAGGAAAGATCATAAACCTTAAAATTTAAGTCCTTAATACGACACAACGCAAGTCGAGGACCCCGTTTCGACCTTTTTAGGCTCCCCTCAATCTGCGATCGCGACCCTACTGCGGCCCTAAATAAATAATGGGCCCGCACGACGAGAGGAGCGCACGGTAGAAGTTGAGGTTATGTACGCCGGTACTTGAAACTTGATACTTTCGAGCATCGATGGGTGGGATCGAATCGAAATTTATCACCGAAGGCACATAAAAATGAATGCAAGGGAGACATGTGTGTGGGAGATCTAAACTAAATCGCTCGAACAATATGAAATCTATAATTTTATGGTGATAAACAGTTCGCTAATTTTGTCAGAAAAAAATATAATGCAACATTTTATTGATTAAAGTTGGAGTTGCCATGAAAAATCGTCTTTTCATAAAAAAAAATTGTAGTTTTGAAAACTAGCTAATTTGTTCTTGAGGACAGATGGATATATTCCTTCAGGATCAATTCTTAATACAAAATGAAAACCTATTTGTACACTCACAAAAAAAAACTAGATGTACAGCTATTCTGGGCACGTGAAAACAGAAGATGTGCTATATTTTTTTCATTTTCGAATATGTCTGGAAACGATTTAATTTTTTTACAAGAACTTTTTCATTTAAAACAAAAAAATATTGTTTTTTTCCACACCTAGTGCAGTAAATAGAAAAAAAATAATGAAGTTAATATAGTAATAAATATATGGAACATTTTCTAAATCGATAAAATATCAAAATTCAGTTATATCTAAAAAAATTAAGATATCGTAAAACGATTTTAGCTAATGGTGTTTTCACGAAAATCATATATATTCTTTTGATGAGAATATACACTGCGCAAAAAAATTAACGCACATTCTGAAAATCTCAATTTCAATGACTTTATAACTTATTTTTTATGTTCTCTCGGGAAGGTTTTGAACGAAACAAGATACATTAAAAGGAAGAAAATCTCAGGATTTCACCGAATCTTATGTGAAAGAAAAGAAATAAACAATTTTCAAAATAATGCTGATAAGTGATTTAATACTTGGTATTTCCACCCCTTGCGTTAATTATAGCTCGGCAACGACGGTTCATACTCAAAATGAGTATGATTCCTAAGTCACTAAGAGTAGCTGAATGATTTTCTGAACTTCTCAGCCTTCTATTGAGGTTGTCCCAAAACCTGCTCAATCGAATTGAGATCTGGACTTCTTGCTGGCCATTCCATTCGAGAGACTTCAACTTTTGTCCCAAGACCTGCTCAATCGGATTAATATCTTGCTGGCCATTCCATTCGAGAGACTTCAACCTCTTCAAGGTACTCCTGAACGATGCGCGCACGATGGGGTCTGGCAATATCGTCCATAAAAATGAAATTTTCACCAATGTATGGGGCAAATGGCACTACATGCTCTTCAAGAATGTTCCTTATATACTTATCAGCATTCATAACTCCATTATCAACGATCACTAGGTCTGTGCGAGCAGTCAAAGATATTCCACCCCATACCATAATCGATCCTCCCCCGAAACCAGTAGTATTCAGGAAATTGCACTGAGCATATCTTTCATGTGGACGTCTGTATACAAGGGAACGTCGATCACAATGGTAGAGGCAGAATCTAGACTCATCTGTGAAGAGAACTCTTTCCCAATCGGCCTCTTCCCAATGGATATGCTCTCTCGCAAAATCCAAACGCGCCCTTCGATGGGCTGGGGTAAGAGCTGGGCCTCTTGCCGCGACACGAGGCCTTAAATCATATTCTCTGAGGCGATTTCTTATTGTCTGAGTGCTAATTTGCACCCCATGAGTTTGCTCAGGCTGATTTCGAAGGAGGCGAGCGGTTGCAAACCGTTGTCTCAACGAAGAAACTCTCAAGTAACGTTCTTTAATGGCAGTTGTTACCCGTGGTCTACCCTGTCCTGGTATTCGGACATTCATACCTGTATCCCTGAATCGCTGCAACATTCTGGACACACTTGTATGTGAAACTCCAAACCTTTCTGCAATTCTTGTGTATGTCCACCCTCCTTCTTGCAAAAGTACCGCTTGGGCACATTCCTCTTGGGTCAAATTGCGTGTTTCGCGTTGCATATTAGCGATCGAGTATTGAAAATCAAACGAAAGAAAAACTATTGATCACTAGAATTAATCAAGAACAACTGATTTTTAGAATGGAGCCAATACATTCAAAATCTGATAATATCATCTTTTTTTATTCCTGCTGGGAAAAAACATCTGTATTGAAGAAATGAATGCATAATTCTGATGAAAATAATTATCATTGAGAACACCTTCAGTTGTAGAATGAATTTGAGATTTCCATAATGTGCGTTTATTTTTTTGCGCAGTGTATATCACTGTGTATCCAGGAAACGATTTAAGTTAGAGATCAATGTGTTTGTTGTGGCGAATTAAGATTATGATGCAAATGGATCATATGAATTTTTCTCATATGGAGAAACTTCAACCAACACTTCAATATTCACGGTAATTTACAAAAAATACCCTTTTGTCGTCCAGCCAAGCCTATATATGACGAAACAAGATCGAAACCGAGCAATCCTGAACGGCAAACACCTGAAGTAATTATATTAGGGTTGCTCATAAATAAATATCTATCGAATTAGACCGCGGTGAGCGATTAATTAATCAGATAATTAGGCGAACGGAACGAGATCAAAGTCGCCTACTAAGTCGAGCGGCTTTTCTTTGTGCGCGGAGACGCCGAGAGCGCCCTCTGCGTGTAGGTTGCGGCGCAGATCCCGTGTAAATATTTGTTTGCGGGGCTGCTGGATTGGATTCGTATTTTCGATGGAAAATGAGATTTGAGAGATGTTACCAGAGGGAAGATTATTTCATGATTTTTTTCAAGCTATTCTGAGTAGCAGAAGCTGTTGCACCATCATGCACAAACCGCATTGCTTGTCTTGTAGCGAATGCTACATCCTCGAGAAACTGTGGTAGCCTTTGTTCCAAAAATTTAGACAGTCACCCACAATTTAAACGCAAAAGTTCAACGAGAACTGATATTGAAACCGTTCCTCACCAATATCATGTGCATTCACGTAATAACTATATGTGGGCTACATGATTATTGTGGAAATTCCTTATGGAACTTCGTAAGAAATTGGCTTCTTGGTGAAAAAAAAACTTGCGTAAGAAGTTGAGAGATTTCAACTACTACTGCTATTAATGCTTTGGCCTCAGCAAGTACATACATGAAATGCAAATCAGCCCTCTCGGTATTTGTATAGTGAGCCATGATAGAGAACTTCACCAACAATCGTTTACAGTTTGCACGTCAACTATGTTAACACTTACGCACAGAATACACATTAAATTAACGCACATTACGGAAATCTCAAATTTATTCTACAACTGAAAGTGTTCTCAATGATAATTATTTTTATCAGAATTATGCATGCATATGCTATCCATTTTCAACGTTTTTCTTCAATACAGATGTTTTTTCCCAGCAGGAATAAAAAAAGATGATCTTATCAGATTTTGAATGTATTGGCTCCATTCTAAAATCAGTTGTTCCCGATCAATTCTAGTGATCAATAGTTTTTCTTTCGTTTGATTTTCTACACTCGATCGCTATGCAACGCGAAACACGCAATTTGACCCAAGAGGAATGTGCCCAAGCGGTAGTTTTGCGAGAAGAAGGGTGGACATACACAAGAATTGCAGAAAGGTTTGGAGTTTCCCATACAAGTGTGTCCAGAATGTTGCAGCTATTCAGGGAGGCAGGTATGAATGTCCGAAGACCAGGGCAGGGTAGACCACGGGTAACAACTGCCATTCAAGAACGTTACTTGAGAGTTTCTTCGTTGAGACAACGGTTTGCAACCGCTCGCCTTCTTCAAAATCAGCTTGAGCAAACTCATGGGGTGCAAATTAGCACTCAGACAATAAGAAATCGCCTCAGAGAATATAATTTAAGGCCTCGTGTCGCGGCAAGAGGCCCAGCTCTTACCCCAGCCCATCGAATGGCGCGTTTTTATTTTGCGAGAGAGCATATCCAGCACTGGGAAGAGACCGATTGGAAAAGAGTTCTCTTCACAGATGAGTCTAGATTCTACCTCTACCATTGTGATCGACGTTCCCTTGTATACAGACCTCCACATAAAAGATATGCTCAGTGCAATTTCCTGAATACTACTGGTTTCGGGGGAGGATCGATTATGGTATGGGGTGGAATATCTTTGACTGCTCGCACAGACCTAGTGATCGTTGATAATGGAGCTATGAATGCTGATAAGCATATAAGGAACATTCTTGAAAAGCATGTAGTGCCATGTGCCCCATACATTGGTGAAAATTTCATTTTTATGGACGATAATGCCAGACCCCATCCTGCGTGCATTTCAGGAGTACCTTGAAGAGGTTGAAGTCTCTCGAATGGAATGGGCAGCAAGAATTCCAGATCTGAATCCGATTGAGCAGGTTTGAAACAACCTCAATAGAAGGCTGAGAAATTCAGAAAATCATCCAGCTACTCTTAATGACTTAGGAATCCAACTCGGAGAAATCTGGGAAGGATAAATCAGAACATTTTATGTCGTTGTCGAGCTGTAATTAACGCAAGGGGTGGAAATACCAAGTATTAAAACACTTATCAGCATTTCAGTATTTTGAAAATTGTTCATTTTTTCTTCTTTCACATAAGATTCGGTGAAATCCTGAATTTGTCTCTCATTTAATGTGTCTTTTTTCGTTCAAAACCTTCCCGAGAGAACATAAAAAATAAGTTATAAAGTCAATGTAGAGTTAACTTTCAATAAAATTGAGATTTTCAGAATGTGGGTTAATTTTTTTGCGCAGTGTAGTGTAATGGGGTATAGAACTATCCATCTCTGAGTAGTGGGTTATAACAAAGAGTGGTAAAGGAGGATAGAATGCAGGAATTTTTTTCTCTTACTTTTAATATGTGATCACCTGGTACAGAGTTGAATTTGTTGAAAATGTTTTTCGCTCTATATCTCCGCAACAACGCGCCTTTGCAAGAATTATCAAAGAATGAAATATCCTTGAAATATTCAAAGGAATAACCTTTTGAATGTTTGCCGCATGTTTACCTAACCCATGATTTATCAGTGCTCGGAATAAATGAATATTTGAAGGAAATTGATTCTTCTAGAACTCATGCTGCTCTTACAAGATCAAAGTGATTCAACGAATATATAAATATAATGTAATATAAATAGAATTAATGGCTTCTACTGTGATTCATGCATTCGACCCATTACAAAATCCACAGTCGCCTGATGATCGAAACAAGCGAATCGAAGAAACCGTCACAAATTGACATCTGACCCACCGCAATAACAGCAGTAGTAGCGTCCATTAAGGGAGCAGAATTTGCGCGCTCTGTCATCGTGTCACGACACTAAACGAATATTCGCTTAATTGTCGCTAATGCGACATGTGTGTACCAAATAAAATAAAACGATTGCCCGTCCGGATCGCGATGGTGTAAAAACGGCTGGTTCGAACGTTGGTCGTTCGCCAAAGCCAATTACGTCAATTTAAATTGCATTGTTTTAAATACATCAAGTAGGCTTCGCGGAATCCACTCGATCGGGTAATTAAATCACTCAATTACGAGCTGCGTGGACAGAGAGATGCTGCTGTATCAGCGCGACTATCATTCCTATTTTGGAACACAGCTTACACCAAAGCAAAAAAGGCACTGACATAACCGGAAAAGTTCGAAAAAAAAACAAAGGCAAAATGTACCCTGACAAAAAAAGTTACACATAGACAGACTTTGTCGAAATCGTATTCAGACCAGAGACGGTTAACTCTTTCACTAAATTTGTCCGACTCAGGCTTTGTCACTTATCCTTGTCTACATATATCATTCCAGATCACATAAAGCTATCTTCGTTCTATTTCAGCAGCCCTGCAAGTAGAGGCGCTGTGTGTACGCTTTTGTTGGCGTTGCCAAATTTGAAAATATATACTGCCATTGGCTGAAAATAAATTAGCTTTATCTTCTTTCTTCTAATGCGAAAGCGCAATTCTTCATTAGTCCACGTGCATTTAAACCATTGTGGCAACACGGAATATATTCCGTGTTGCTACAGCATCACGTGCTTCAACTGAGTGATAAACAGTTTGAAATTAGAAGATTGTGAGTGTTTGTGTATTTCAAAATATTTTTCAACTTTGATTAGGTAAATGTGTGGTAAATATGTGGAACTGGAGAAGATGAAGTATCAAAAATGCATCGTTTTTCAACTAATATAAATAAGTGAGTTGGCAATTATATGAAGGAATGAGGTTTGAATACAATCGTGTTTTTTATTTTTTCAGATCAAAAATCTGACAAGAGAAACTAGGAATGAAATTCATGGAAGGACATCTCCGAAATTATAGAATATGCTCTAACCATTTTACTCCAGAGTCATACATATAGATACAAATCATAGACTACTCAGAGATTCAGTTCCAAGTTCCAATGAAGTTCTTAAATAAACCACTTCCTTCGACTTCTGCAATGCCAGAAAAATGCGAAGAAAACAGATTTATTATATCTGAAAGTGGTGATGATGTCTTTGTCGAAATCGTATTCAGACCAGAGACGGTCAAATATTTCACTAAATTTGTCTGATTCAGGCTTTGTCACTTATCCTTGTATATATCATTCCAGATCACATAAAGCTATCTTTGTTCTATTTCAGCAGCCCTGCAAGTACAGGCGCTTTTGTTGGCGTTGCCAAATTTGAAAATATATACTGCCATTGGCTGAAAATAAATTAGTTTTATCTTCTTTCTTCTAATGCGAAAGCGCAATTCTATCTTCATCAGTCCACGTGCATTTAAACCATTGTGGCAACACGGAATATATTCCGTGTTGCTACAGCATCACGTGCTTCAACTGAGTGATAAACAGTATGAAATTAGAAGATTGTGAGTGTTTGTGTATTTCAAAATATTTTTCAAATTTGATTAGGTAAATGCTTGATATGTGGAACTGGAGAAGATGAAGTATCAAAAATGCATCGTTTTTCAACTAACATAAATGTGTGAGTTGGCAATTATATAAAGGAATGAGGTTTGAATACAATCGTGTTTTTTATTTTTTCAGATCAAAAATCTGACAAGAGAAACTAGGAATGAAATTCATGGAAGGACATCTTCGAAATTATAGAATATGCTCTAACCATTTTACTCCAGTGTCATACATATAGATACAAATCATAGACTACTTAGATATTCAGTTCCAAGTTCCAATGAAGTTCTTAAATAAACCACTTCCTTCGACTTCTGCAATGCCAGAAAAATGCGAAGAAAACAGATTTATTATATCTGAAAGTAGTGATAATGTGCTAGTCAACTCAGATAGCCCAAATGTCATTACATCAGATATGTTCAAAATGTTTACTATAAATAATTGATTCAGTTAACGTTCTTTCTGTTAGTATATCAAAATCGAAGTTCACTTTGTTTTTATTTGCAGAGATATTCCCTCATAACGTACAGTTGGATCAGACACCCAAACAAGATCGCCAGAAACACAGAAACTTTATCCATTAGTAACACTTTCTTGCCGAGATTGTGTCCAATCTTCATTGAATGGAGATGGAGATGGTACCTTGAGAAGAAGAAGAAGTAACACATCTCCAAGGAAGAAGAAATCGGTAAAGATTATTAAGCAAAAAGAAAGACCACTTACCCAAGCTCAAAAAACAGTGTAGGTCTAGGGAAAAGTCTAGGACTTTGAGGAATGTTTTCGAGTTGTCTGATACCCCAGAGATTCATGCCTAAAAGAACCTGGAACTTCATGATGTCGCAATTGAGATGTTCCACAGTAAAGGGTACAAGAGGCAGAAGATGGACCTTAGACGACAAATTTATGTCGCCATTATTATTAAAAAAAATCCTAGATCAAATCACAAGACCGTTTTGAGCTCAAAAAATGTCGTTGAATCCTGGCATAAATGGAAATATTTTTGAACGCATTTATGAAAATATCAAAGAGGAGATTTATCGCTGTTGAGTGTTGGTCTTTGATGAAATGGGCATAAAAGAAAACCTATATTATGATAAGGGCCAGGGAAAAATTATTGTCTTTGAAAATTTTGGTAAAGAAAAAAGTGGAAAAACGGCAATAATCCACATAGCAAAAATTTCAGCTCTCAGTTTATGGTTGCGAGGTCCAATACATAAAAACAGTAATGAAACAGAAATGAATAATTCGAAATTCCCGCGCTAAACGCTCAGAAAGCGGCCCTAGCGCCATCTCCGCATAGGTTCAATGCAGTGAGACAAGGATGCGAAACCTTGGATGAAATTTCGAGGAGAGTTGTGCGTCTCATTTGTTGTCTCTGTTCAGACATAACATGAAAAATCCTTGTCAAATTATATCATCTCTATTAATGACAACGAAACAGTGTCATTCTCACTGTCACTAGTGTCACTTATGCCCACTTGCACCGTTTTCTGGTTAAGGCACCCTTGTCTAAGGCGCCCTCAAATTTTGAGTCATGCTTTTCCCCGCCTTAACGGATCAGATCTTGCACCGCATATCTAATAGAAACGACTTTGTTAAGCACGCGCTAAGAAATGCCAAATCTAGCAACACTGTATAAATCAGTGAATTTGTTTGTTTTGACATAGAAATGCAACATGATCATATGGTTTTGTGTCGGCACTGAGCACAGCGAAGTAAGAAGAACACGCGAATTCATAGACGAACTAGATAATTATGCATTTTCCTTTTCAGTATTCTGATTCACAGAACGACATATACTTTGGGCCGCTGACGAACTGGCATAGTACAACCATTTTTTTTTATTTGAAGCAAATGATTTCATTTGATTTCAACAATTCTTTATTCGTAACTTGAATGACATAATTCTGCACCTGTGGAATATCATCGAAGTAATACTTTTCATTTTCACAAGAGTAAATAGTACCCGCAGAATTGATAATAACATGGGTACAATCAATTGCTCCAATAACACGAGGAAATCCAGCAATTTGGTAAAATTGGGTTAGGGTGGAACGTAATTCTGCTTCTCTCTGAGGCATTTTTATGAATACTGAAACTCGAACAACTATTCTTGATACTGTAGATTCGTGGATTTTCATCAAATCGGCTGCAGCCAATAAATGTCCTGCTGATGCGTAGAGTCGGAAGCACGCAAGGAGTTCACTCAGCGGTGATACACTGTGATTCCTACAATCATCAAGGCTTAAACTCCCTTCTTCGAGGTTTGACATCATCATACATAAGATATAATAAGATATGTACTTACATATCACTTGGCAATTCTGAATCATTCTCAATTTATCTCAGCAGTTGCAGAGTAGTTTTTTTTTGGTCAAACGAAATCGCCGAAAAAATGCCAATTTGTCCATATGATGGTAGTGATCGGCCCTATTAAATTCTAGACTTTTAGGAAAGCCATCGTCAAAGCTATCTAATGTGTCGAAATCATCCTCATATAGATCATCAAGTTGATTTAATAAAAATCTATCCATAATAATTATTAAATTCGCGCAATCAAAAACAACACGTCAAATCTGAAGTTCTTTTTTGACGTTTGAATATTTGAGACGGGCTAAAGTCTTGTTTGAGCCATGAATATTCGCGGCTTAAAATAGTCATCACTTATGTGGCACTTAAACTGCGGTGCAAGAGAATCGGCATCTCAAACCTAACTTAAAATTTGAGTTGGACGTAAGTCAGACATATATTTGACGGTGCAAGTGGGCATTAGATATCTACACAAAATGTACGGGCGAACTTCGTAATTGAAGTTTTGCAACAGGGCTCTATTTGAGGCAAACTACGTCAAAGTCTCTTTTGTATTAAGTACAGTCATGTGTTACACATTGTGAGATGTCGGGTCGAGCCTACCGAATTTCGGCAAAGCCCCCCTGGCCGCAATTCCGAAATCGCGGAATCAGAACGTAATCTTCCCGACGAGCCGCATTTCGGGATTATTCATTTAAATTGCGTACAAATGAATAAGCGAAAAGTTTCGATTAATAGGACTCGCGTTTCCGGCATCCGAAATTAAAATATTAAAGGCGGAAATGGCGCGCAGGCGGAGAGAGAGAAAAAGAGAGGGAGAACGAGAGAAATTCGGTGTAAACTAGAAACAACAATTCGGACAATCGGAATTGGTCCTAATTCGCCGGATGGGGCCCGATGACATTATCGCCGAAATTCGGCTTCTCTCTAATTATTCGATGCAAATTTGGGCGGTACCTTGTGATATTCCATTACGCGATTACGTTGTATAAATTGGCCGTTACGGAACCCCCGATGGGGACAGGGATGTCGCCAGCGCGCAATGTCAAATGATGACATCTACCGATGAAGAATGTTCACACTTTTGAATTTGAAGATATTCCAATTCTCCGAGAAAATAAAAACACTGTATGAAAAAATTATTTAGAATCGTCGAATAAAGGAAATGAAGGCTTTGCTCACATACCATGTTAAATTTCATAGCGAAATGACCTACGGCATTACCCTATAGGATGCCTCACCAGACGCTGAGAGAGAGTTGGTAGAACAAAAGTGCGTTAGCAGAAGTCATTCAGTTGATCAGCTGCAGTCCTCTTTTCAGGAAATATACACTGCGCAAAAAAAATAACGCACATTCATAAAATCTCAATTTTAATGAAAGTCAACTCTACATTGTCTCTATAACTTATTTTTATGTTCTCTCGGAAAGGTTTTGAACGAAACAAGACACATTAAATGGAAGAAAAATTCAGGATTTCACCGAATCTTATGTGAAAGAAGAGAAATGAACAATTTTCAAAATACTGAATTGCTGATAAGTGATTTAATACTTGGTATTTCCATCCCTTGCGTTAATTACAGCTCGGCAACGACGGTTCATACTCAAAATGAGTTATCTTAAAATGTTCTGATCTTATCCTTTCCAGATTTCTCCGAGTTGGATTCCTAAGTCATTAAGAGTAGCTGGATGATTTTCTGAACTTCTCAGCCTTCTATTGAGGTTGTCCTAAACCTGCTCAATCGGATTGAGATCTAGACTTCTTGCTGGCCATTACATTCGAGAGACTTCAACCTCTTCAAGGTACTCCTGAACGATGCGCCCACGATGGGGTCTGGCATTATCGTCCATAAAAATGAAATTTTCACCAATGTATGGGGTAAATGGCACTACATGCTCTTCCTTATATAGTTATCAGCCTTCATAGCTCCATGATCAACGACCACTAGGTCTGTGCGAGCAGTCAAAGATATTCCACCCCATACCATAATCGATCCTCTCCCGAAACCAGTAGTATTCAGGAAATTGCACTGAGCATATCTTTCATGTAGACGTCTGTATACAAGGGAACGTCGATCACAATGGTAGAGGCAGAATTTAGACTCATCTGTGAAGAGAACTCTTTCCCAATCGGCCTCTTCCCAATGGATATGCTCTCTCGCAAAATCCAAACACGCCTTTCGATCGGCTGGGGTAAGAGCTCGGCCACTTGCCGCGACACGAGGCCTTAAATAATAATCTCTGAGGCGATTTCTTATTGTCTGAGTGCTAATTTGCACCCCATGAGTTTGCTCAAGCTGATTTTGAAGGAGGCGAGCGGTTGCAAACCGTTGTCTCAACGAAGAAACTCTCAAGTAACGTTCTTGAATGGCAGTTGTTACCCGTGGTCTACCCTGTCCTGGTCTTCGGACATTCATACCTGTCTCCCTGAATCGCTGCAATATTCTGGACACACTCTTATGGGAAACTTCAAACCTTTCTGCAATTCTTGTGTATGTCCACCCTTCTTCTCGCACATGCTTGGACACATTCCTTTTGGGTCAAATTGCGTGTTTCGCGTTGCATAGCGATCGAGTGTAGAAAATCAAACGAGAGAAAAACTATTGATCACTAGAATTGATCGAGAACAACTGATTTTAGAATGGAGCCAATACATTCAAAATCTGATAATATCATCTTTTTTATTCCTGCTGGGAAAAAACATCTTTATTGAAGAAAAACGTTGAAATGGATAACATATGCATGCATAATTCTGATAAAAATAATTATCATTGAGAACACCTTCAGTTGTAGAATAAATTTGAGATTCACATAATGTGCGTTAATATTTTTGCGCAGTGTAGTATCTTTACCTTCAAAGTTGTTATATGTTAGAGTACTTCTTAAATATTCACTACAGGAAGAACACTTTTTGCAAATACTCAGAAATAAATAAGACCCTCACACGAGGTTGAAGAAAAACTACACAACTCCAAAGCATGAGTAAGCTATAGATAACACAAAATATTCACCTTTCAAATGGAATGAGAATCTACAACAGGCTACCCGAGCATATTACTTCATGGTGCAGCATTCAAGAAAAAGGTCTCTTCTTATCGATAAAAATTAGGATTATTCTTTATTTAATTTGGTTTTTCGTTTGTGATATCTTGGTTTAGTTTATAGAAGGGTTACAGTCCACTGCGACGTTATGATCTATTGTGCCCCCTGACAAACCTGTTCTCACCACACCCTTCACAGCCTCCCTGTTCCAGGAATCTAATAAAATCCAATATATCTGGGAAGGCTTCAGCGAGGCTAATTCCTCACTGTTACAAGTTTTTTGACCAAGGCATTGTTTTCTTTGGGTTAGAATGCCAAAGCATTCCGTGACTAAGTGAGAAGAAGTTTTCTCCCCGCAGGAGGACAATCGCCTGTGTCCGATAAGACCATTCTCAACAGATGCTTTGTGAGGAAACAATATTCGAATAGATTGTAATTTATATGTATGACATTTCGGTACGTTTGGGGGAAGTAAATGAAACAATGAATGAATAGAGCAATAAGGCTTCACGACTGCAAAAAGTCAGAATCGGCGATGAAACTTTTAGAAGGTCTCAGTTCACTTAGTTTCGGCGAAACTCCCCAATCTGCGACCGAGTTTGACCGAGTTAAGGCAGCTAATGCGACAAGTTGCCGACAAACCAATTAATACAGAAAACTGCATGACATCACCCGTTCATCTCTGAATAACGAAGATTCCTGAATTAACCACGTCTTTCGGCCGATATGATGGATGGGCCTTCAGCTGGTCTCTCCGCTGAGGATCTGGGGGGCCGGAGGGGGTCAAGGGGGACAGACGAGGCGCAAATGCGTGATCTAGTCGTTTAACCAGCGCTTTAAATTAATTATTTAATAATTAGTCTACTTCGAATGTTCTGAATAATGTAGATTGGGGGTAATTACATTTATGTTAGGAATATCTATGACAGAATCGCCCAGGGAGGGACTAGGAGTGGGGTAATTCGTTTATTTCGAATTTGTGCAAAATTTCGGGAAGAGTAATCTGATTTTACTGTGTATACAGGGTGAGTCCTTGACTTATACATAGAGGGTATTCATAAATTCATGCGACAAAATTCAAGAGGTGAATGCTCGTATGAAATTAAGATGGGTCTTTACTATAACAAAATTTCCTCAGACCACCCCTTTTTGAGATATCATCCTTAATAGGTAATGACTAGAATTGACTTCGTATATTTTTCTGAATCCATGACAAGTAGGCATTTTTAATAAATCCTTCCGCATTTAAAATCTTCACTGTTTTCCAATCAATTTATCAAAATAATTATAAAATATGTTTTTTCTCTTAAGCTATTGGTTTTGGGAAAGAAATTCAACAATCGCAAAAATTTGAAAACGAAAGAAGGATTTTAATTTATAATTTTATTTCATGAAAACTTCATTTCGAGAAAAGTTTTGAAACGAATTAAAATATGGGTTTCTAATTTCACCACCGTATAATGGAAGGGGAATATTGAAAATATGCCCAAGGTCAGTTCTTCGCGAGTGCACAAATATTACAGAATTACAAGTTTCTAGCTTCACTGTAATTTTAGAAGAAAAATGAAAACTTAATCTTAGTCACCACCTTTTAAGGGTAATATCAAGGAAAGGGGTGGTCTGAGAAAATTTTGTTATAGGAAAAAAATCCATCCTAATTTCGTACGAGTATTCACCTCCTGAATTTTACCTCATGAATTTAGGAACACCCTGTATACTATGACGGGAGATTCCTGCAATCAAAACAAACAGTTTTTGTCCTAACCATTTTTTTCGATTCGTCTCAGTTGGAAAGATACATGCTGTTGCACATCCATAAAAAAATTCAAGGATCCTAACACAATATAAGTTGCATGCTATTTAATGAGTATTTGGCAATTTTAGAAAATGAAAGTATTCGTCGTGAAATCTCGTGATATGCGCAGTTTTCGAATAATCAATCATTCGAAAAAAATTTATATTAGCGAAATTCGAAACGTTGATTACTTTGGCTGAATGCAACTCCGCTCAGAAGATTCACAGAATTGAATTTCTGCTACAGTTGTCGAAAGTTTAGGTGGTAGATCTAATACTACAGAAATTTTAGTGACATGTTTCTAGGGGAAGCATTGCACATTAAGAAAGTTCGAAATGGCTATATCTTGTTCTCTAGGCTAGATCGAAAAAAAGTATTTATTTTGACCCCTAAGAATCTATTGGAAAAAATATGTACAAGCGAAAGAGTCACCCTGAATGATCAATGTCTTACTTCAGGTAAACGACGTAAAATTAGAAAAAACCTAGGAGATGGGAGCAATTGTGACGAAAAAGGAACACAACTCATTAATGAAAAACACGGTCATGGAATATTTTCAAATGAGGAAATTAGAATATTGACATTTCATTGCAGTTCAATTTATGTACAAATCATTCGCCTTTTTAACAATTTTTCTATCTTATCCTAGCATTTGGAAATTTTCATGGCAGATTAAAAAATTTCAATGATAACATGCTGAAAATTTTTTTCTGTCAGCAGACTCATTTATCAGAAGACGATGCAGCTCTTAAAAATAGCTGGCTTGATGATGGAATGTGTAAAGAATACACAAATAAAAGAATACACAAATATCGGATAATAAATCATCATTCACCTTCAGCTTACTTATCTGAAGTAATACACCCAAAAACGACTTTATGATTCTTGCTCAAATATTCCGAATGAAGCGATGAGAATAGATATAAAGAATTCGATATCCTCGCTAAAATCCGCGGGAATACGTCCCTGCGTTCAATTGGTTATATCGCTTAATACTAGCAATTGTTGGTAAATAAAATATTACAACTAATTACCGCAGCTTAACACTCGTGTCCTTAAGTGCACTCTTAAAATGTTATTTGTGGCGTTAATTAATGTAAAGTTAAGCTAACAAAGGCGTTAATTGATGATGCTAATGTAATAATTTTCGGGAATTATGTGGGTCCATACGGTGAAGATTTTTTACGTTGAACGAGTTGAATTATGGATCATCCTTTAATTCGGCTATATCAGAACTGACGTTTGTGTGATACATAAAAAATATACGGGATATGGGAGAGTAATGGGATGTTTTATGGGAACATTTTCATAAAATTTCTTAATGTGGAACACCGAATAAACTCTCCTATATCAATTTACTATTTTGTGAAAATATTTATAAGAAAACATACTGGTAGAGTACAGACATTCCTCATTTCCCATTTCCCTATACAGTTTGAGTTATCGGGTTGTACATATTTTTTAACAATGGCTACTTGAGGTTGAAAGCAATACTTTTTCCCCAGACCATTTTTTCCCATTCAGCCTAGAGGAAAAGATGAAGCCATTTTAAACATTTACTATGCGCTATATGCCACCCCTGGTAACATGTCGCTAAAGTTTTTCCAAGCGCCTAACCCTTCGAAAAAAGGTAGTAGAAATTCAATTCTGTAAATCTTTTGAAGAGAGTTGCACTTTTATTTTACGAAATAATCATAAATAAACCGAAATATTCATAAAATATGGCATTCAACTTATATTCAAGAGTTGAGTTCACTGCATTTCTGTTACGTATAATTATGGAGTGTGATGGTATGTACTGTTCAAAAATGAAACATGTGAATGGAATTTTGTGTTCGTTAAAAATTCACCACATCAATGGTAACCTATTTCCCGAAAATCATTTCATTTCATTTCAAAATTAATTCACAAGATAGGTATATTCGAAATTTACATTTTTTTTGGATTTTCAACAGCATGTATCTTTTCGACCCAGCTGAATCAGAAAAAAATTGTATACGAAAAAAAGTGTTTCTTTTGACCTTAATATTATCCCGTTAAAATATATCTAAAAGGTTATCAGGATTTCGATTATTGAGTATTACATCTTAATTAAAAGAGATTTAAAAAAAAATCTGTTCTCTTTTTTCGATACATAAATTGCTGAACATCTCGAGTCGCTGTGGTGCCTAGTTTCTATGCTACGGGGTGATTTTGGAATTTGGCCACTTATAATAATTGGCAGTACTGCAACTACGCTCAAGAAATAAAAAAATCTTTAGGGCTGTTTCTTCAGTTATTTTTACACGTGCTATCGAAATTTTCGTACCGTTTCTAATTTCAGAGCAATAATTTTTTTTCAATAGACAATATAGTTTTTTTCTCAATAGACCTTTTCAGACAATTAAAAAAAATAATGATATACTTCCGAATTTATTATACTAACTTCGACGGCCTATTAGGCGTTCCTGGGTAACTGGACCTATTTGAAATCTGAAAATTGAGATTATGTTATTGTTTGATCTACCGAGCTAAAATATTCTTGGAGCTTGACCATCTTCAGTTTTACAGGGAGTGTATGGTTTTTTTGTTTTCGAATTTGATAGAGTATGCAATTCTGAATACATTCACACTCAAATCGTTGCATTCGTTAAAATACTTTCCAAAATATCGAGAAAAAACTGAAGAAAAAAATGAGATAAAAGTATTCGGTATCATGTTTGTTGTTCCTATTCTGAATATCTTAAGCAAAAACCGTTTTCACATTTTTGAAGTCGAAGATGTGTTTCAAATGTTGGTTCAAAAATTGGGATCAAGATTTACTCATAACTTTCGTTTTTCAGATTAGAACCCTATTTTTTTATGATTGCGTTGGATAAGAAAAATGATGATAATGTTCTGAAATGTTGATGCTCCTAAAATTGATAATTCTTGAGTTATTTAGGATTTTCTGTTTTTATGGCGTAGCGTCAAATTCATGAAATCTGTTCCATATCAACAATGATAAATTTATTCAGCAAAGAGGTGTGTCACTAGTGAGTTATTGGAAAAATTTATCTTCTATGACCAAGGTCATTGTTGACATGAAATAGATTCTATGAATTTGACGCTGCGTACGACATGAAATCAGGAAATCCTGAATAAATCAAGAATTATTAATTCAGGAGCATTATTATGTTGGAACATTATCATTTTTCTTCGCACAATCCAACGCAATCTTAAAACAATAGGTTTCTACTTCAAAAAAGCGGAAGTTATGGGCCAATTTTGATCCCAATTTTTGACCCAACCTTTGGAACAGCCGGTGAAGAGTTTTTCGAAATTCTAAAAATGTACAATATTTCCACAGTCTTTTACTTCGAAAATGTGAAAACGGTTTGTTACTTGAGATCTCGATTAGGAATAACAAAGATAATACCGAATACCCTTAACTACTTTTTTTCTTCAGTTATTTCTCGATATTTTGGAAAGTATTATGAAAAATGCAACGATTTGAATACTAATGTATTCACAATTGGACTCTCTATCGAATTCGAAATAAAATAAATTGAAAAAAAATTTTTTTTTCTTCCCTGTATAACTGAAAGTGGTCACGATGCAAGAATATTTCAGCCCGGTAGATGTCAAACAATATCATAATCCCAATTTTCAGATTTTAACTAGCTCCAGTTGTCCAGAAACGCTAATAGGCCGTCGAACTTGGTTTACCCTGTATATAGTATTTTCGAAAAAACACTTTTGAGTCAACGTTATTCAAGCAGTCTCTTATTAATTTCCGTGGAAACTGTGATTCAAGATTAAAAATCTCTGTTTTCGAATACTGTTCAATCTCTAATCAAGTGGAGCAATCACAGTTGAAAAATAATGTTTCTAGAAACATTCTTGGGTAGGTATTATATAAACTTTAACTCATGTTTTCTGACAGCTTACAATTGTGGAATGTCAAGATTATTGAACTCCTCAATTGAAAAGACTTGAATCGAAATCAAAATCTTCTTTGATTTTAGTGATCAAAAAATGTTTTTCTCGGTATATGAACTAGGAAGTATATCATGATATAATTTTGAAATTTTATAAGAAAAATTCAAAACAACATTTTAAATGCTCTGAAATTTGGAACGACACAGAAATTTCAACAGCACCGGTCAAAAGTAATGAAAAAACTGAACCGAAGATGTTTTATTTCGAGAGTGTAGTAACAATTCTGCGGAAGTTATAGTACGAATTATAAAAATTGGCCAAATTCCAAAATCACCCTGTAGCACGGAAACTAGACACCCTAGCGACTTGCGGTGTTTCAGCAATTTATGTTTATCGAAAAAATAGAATATGACATGTATATTAGATTTTTCTATTCCTCTTGATTTAGAGGATGTGGTACTATTTTGACTTTACAAGTCGAAGGCTAATATTGAAAATTATTCATATTATTTGAGATCTCCGAAATATTTGTGTGCAGACCTGAATTATTCTATTTTAGGGTACATGAGATGGATCCTAGTAGCTGAATAGTTGCTGTATATCTTTATCAGTTCCGATAAGGGTACGGATCTACTTTAAAACCGCAGTAGATACAAAGCTGCACGTATACACTTAGAAAAATCCCCCAGAATCCGGCATCTTAAGCCCCGGAGCAAGATTTCCCCCAGTCTCATCCACCCCCCATCTCCTCCCGCATTACATCTTTTTCAATTTTAAAGTCCATTGTTCCGACGAAAGCGGGCAACTTCATGTGATTTGTACACACGAGACGTAAGCCGTCTCCTCGGGGGCTTTGAGGCAAATTGAACTTTAAACATTTTTACTCAATGAGTGGAGCGAGATGGGATATCTTCCTACGCGCGCGTGTGTGTGTGTCGTGTGTACGTGCCCCCTTCTCGCCTCCTGCATTTTGCATGTCAGTAAACATGGTTACGGAGTCAAAGAGACGATCTGCTTCTCCATATTGAAAATGTAATATAAGAAATGTGACATTTTGATTTATTTATGTATCTCGGTAGCAAATGGATCCCAATATAGCCACTTTGGGGCGAGGCTCAGCGAGGAATACGAATGTGAAATCGTGTCTTATTCATTTTTACGCCGCTTCGAGTAAGTTGCAACTGACGTTTTATGTGTTGAGGCTGGCTACGGGACGTAGACCCCTGGACCATCGACATGATTGCGGGGTTAAAAACCTTAACCACCGTAGTGCAAAAACAGTAGCGCTTTCACCGTGGTGCGGTCTGCGAGACCGCGCATGCAAATACAATCATAAAATATATTAAACGCAGATATTTTTATGGAAATAATTGTTTTTAATCAAGATCTGCTTTCTAACAAAAGAATGAACTATTTCGTTTTTCTTTATTCCAATTCAAAATTGTACAATGAGAAGGAAATATGTTGAAACCTGAATTTCAGGACCTCCAAATATTATACAATTAATGGAAAAAGCATCTATAAAATATCAAAATATTATGTATCCCCAAAAAAAAATATCAAGGATTACAATGACAGAAAATCATTTATATAACCCTAAAAAAACACGAAAATTGCAAGCAGTGAACATCTCAAATATTTACACCTACAATTTTTACAATTTTATACATTCCAAACAAGTCGACTTATGACAAATAATGCAAAGATATAATGTCTTTATTTTAATTCTGTGTGGGCAAGTGTAACATGTTCTTCTTTTTCCATTTTTTTCCATTAATTTAGCTTCATGCAGCACAGGAATGGATCACACCGCGTATTTCAAGAAGCCGGAAAAAATCACCATCGGCCATCTCTGAGGACGAATGCTGGTAGAACGTTTAGCACACTTTCCATCCAAAGCATCAACTCTTCTTTTTGTCGAATTGTAAAATACAATAATTTCAGGTTTTTGCGAAAATTCATCTGTACATTGAAGATATCTGTAGCGATGCTTTGTTCTTCTTTGGGACGTATGATACCAACCTTTTATTTTTTGTGAAGCTATACAAAGTTGAATTGGATTCTCTATTTTGTTGTGGGAGAAAAGCCAATCGAGAAGCCAATGGTATTTCAATTTTATTTTTTTATAGTTCCGAGGTGAGTTTTCTCTTAATTTTTCTGCCAATTCTAATCATGATAACCAGTTAACAACTGTTATGTTTCGGTTCGTGTGGAATATGGAAGGTATTTCAATCATTTTTTAGGTTTCAAACGTTACGAATGATTTTCAAAGTCCAAAAATTGTTCTCCGAATATAGAGAGAACGAAATTCGAATACAGACACTAACGCCGTAGTCCGGTCTCACAGACCGCTTCCGTAACTTCAAATACGTTTTTCTTGCAAACCGTTACTACCAGATAGGTCTCATTGCAAACATTGACGGAGGATGTGACCATTTGAAGGTTATGAAGCGATAGTGCGATAAAATTTGAGTGTGTATAAGTAAATTTCTGCCGCGGTCTCACAGACCGCACTGCGGTGGTTAAGGTTAAGGAGCGATAATATTTTGATCTCTCGCCATTTTTGCCTCAACTCAAAGGAAATATCAATTCTGAAGAAACTTGCCATTAGAAGCGCAGGATGAAATTGTGGAGATAGTAAATGCAATTCTGATCTAAGGATATTCTCCAGAATCATGTAAATCAATTGACACATATAGAAAAAAACGAAGAAATTAAAAAGATACTAAAAACCTCTAAACAGATATGTTTATTGACAGCGCTCAGGAAAGTAATAAAGAAACTGATCGATAATATTATATTCTAAAACAAGTTGAACAAGCGAATGCGAAATTCGTGAACGAGATGATGATTTTTATAAACAAAAATTTGGTATAGCTAAGGGTTCTCCTTTATCACCAATAATGAGCAACATTATAATGAAATTTTTTGAAGAAAACCATATTGAAAAATATTCAGTGAAACCAAAGACTTGGTGGCGATATGTAGATGATATTTTTGTAATTTAGCAACAAGGGAGAGAAGAACTGATAATATTTTTAAATCATATCAATAATAATAATGAGAAACCTACAATAAAATTCACAATGGAGTTGGAACAGAATAATGTACTTTCTTTCTTAGGTTTTCGATAAGAAAATTTCCAAATCATTTTGAAACAAGTGTGTTCAGAAAAAGACACACAAATCGATATCTAAATTTTTATTTTATTCATCAAATGAGTGTTAAAAGAGGTATTATACAAGCATTATATGATAGAGTTCAATTAATTTCATCGACAACTGAAATACGAAATAACGAAATTAATTTCATTAAAGATATTCTTGAGAATAATCAATATTCAACTAATTTCATAGAAAAAACTATTTCAAATTTAGAGGGAACAATTTTGCGTCAAAACGATGATAACAATCAAGAACCAACAACAAACCGTCAAGAACAACCAATTTTAATAAATTTGATTCCTTATGTTCATGGACTTTCAGAAAAAAATTAAAAGAATTGGTTCTAAATTCAACATAAGAACTGTTTTCAAAACAAAAAAGATTTACGATCTTTATCAACAAAAACTAAATTTTTGAATGAGAACCAAAAATCAAGAAAGTGCATTTACAACATTCCCTGTATTTGTGGAAAATCTTATACAGGAGAAACATCAAGACTCTTAGAAATCAGAAAACGTGAATATAAGAATAACATAAAAAATAGAGATATTGGTAGATCGCAGATAGCAGATCATGTGTGTTCCAATACCGGCAATCACATGATGGATTGGAATGGAACAAAAATTCTAATGACGGAACCTGATGATTATAAAGGAAAAATCAAGGAGTTAGCTTGTATTTTGTTGGATAAGGCTAAAAATCTCGCCAATTGATAAGTAGCAATAGATCGAATTTGGATGGATTATTGAAAAAAGAACTGTCAATCCGAAAATAAAAAAA